>OU343034.1:22507150-22779477 GCA_910593735.2 Ectemnius lituratus
GTTGTGCTGGCGGTGTGCTCCCGGGCATCGAACACGGTGGCGTGTCGTGGAACCGCGCTCGGACAAGCAAGGATACAATTTATTATGATTGGTTCGCCGTATATCGAGCTTGCCCCGGACAAAAATGGTCAGGGTTGTTACAGCTCCGCCGCCGCCGCCGCCGCCGCCGCCGCCGTCGCGGCACTACTACGAATTGGCTTATTGTGCGTCGTCCCGCGAATACAGAACCGATACACTCTTTTCCTTCTCATCCTTTCTCACTCACTCACTCACTCATTCTCTCTGCCTCTCTTTCTCTCTTTCATTTGAGCCGGCGTTACCGTTACCTCATATTATGCAGTTGACACAGGTGCATTTCGGTATACGATTGTTTCTGCTCGACGGCAAACAATGAGGTACATAAATACGAAGTGACAGCAGCGCCCCAACGAAAAGCAGGCTAATGGCTAGGTAGCAGAGCGTCAGATGCACTTTATACATCAAGTCCATCCAAGTGTTGCCAAGGCAGCTAGGCAAAAAAGTCTCCGACACAAAAGCTGGACTGTACTAGTACCTAGTAGGTACTACCTACATACTCTTGCTCCTTTTGCGCGCACTCTCCGCTTTCCCTTTTCAGTCCAGTGAAACTGCCTGTTCACACCGGTTGACGGTCGTTCACATAACCAAAATACATAGGAGATATAATGCGACAATCGAGGAACATCCCGTGTGAGATGCTGCAGAATTTAATTAGTTCATGAGGAGACAATGGAACGGTTGGTTCATGTAGTGGATGCTTAGAGTCGGTGGCCCATGGAGAGTTTCTTTCTGACGTAATAGTGGTTCGGTGGTGGTTGCGCAAATCGGTGGCTGTCAATTCGCACGAGTCATCAGTAGACGATAAAAGGCGCCGCGATGTCTTGGGTGCAAAGAGACAGCTTGGAATATCTTGTGTTCTCTTATGGGAAATGTGAAAGCTGCATTAAACAACGTGGGTGTTGCCGATCTCACGCACGCTTAGGCGAGCATGTGACTACTTCTTCGTTGGTTCACTCGTTCGAGGGAACGAAGAAGAGAAAGAGACTATATAGTCTCTTCTTCCATGTATCCTTGTTTCTACTCTCTTCTCTCTTCTCTCAGCACCTTCCTTCACTTTGCCTTCGTTGTGTCCTTTTATTCTCCCTTTACCTTGATGTTACACACACCCTGAGTCGAGTAGTACTACCTATATGCGGAGCAGCAGCACCAGCAGCACCAACCCGGCTGGCGTAACGAGGGGCTTCGGCCTGTATACAAATAAGCGTCGCGTCCTCCGCGCGAGAGCGCACTCTTGGCAGGCGACGTTATTTATCACCAGGAAACGCGCAGCTCTGATTAACGAAGGTCAAACCTGCCACGGGAACTCCTCCTGCTGCTCTTACCTCTCGCTTGCTACTACCAACCTATCCAAGACCTATCATAGACTTGTACCTCCAAGAACATCTACTTCATCCAATCATATAAAATCACTCGATACTTAGATAATTTTCCATGAGATATTTTAAAATTCTATTTTAGAATCTCGGAGTGAATAATTCGGAAACTAGTAAAAGTTTCGAAAGGTTTGAAGAAGATTGAGAGGAATCGACATACGACATCCTTTGATCGACCGCGTATGTACCAGTTCAGGTAGCAATAGGATGCTGACGTAACTTGGCACGAAATCTTCCCTGCCGATCAACCGGACGGACACTCCTCTACTTCTAGCTTTGCACTCTCTTCCTCTATGATTCGTTCTCTTTCCGGCGGCAGTAGCCTTTCCTCCGCTCGAGAAGGAGTTCCGTATTCCCCGAGTAAGCAAGCTTTTCTTCTCTTTTCTCTGTCTCGGGAAGGAGAAGCTGTAAGGAGTAGCAGGAAGATCAGAGTGGAGAGCAGAGAGACGAGCTCGTGCTACGCTAAGATCCACGGCGACCACGGACCCCACGGCCAAGTACCGTTACCTCCTCAGGGGGCTCCCGTGACCAGACGTGTAATTTATATATCGCCCCGTACTTACCCATTGCCCAGTCCGCCAAAGTATACGTCGCTTTTTTTGCCAGTGCAAAGCTCAAGAGGAAGAAGCCTGCGCCCAGGGACAGAAAGGAATTGGGAGACGATGCAGACCAAGAAGATGGAAGAAGAAAGGGCTACTGGACCACTTCTTTCTCGTTGCTTCCTCTCAACGATCCTCTTCTCTGCTCGAGAAACAATGCGTGCACGCCAATTACGATCCCGGTAGCTGCTTCTCCAAATGCTCTCTCTTCCATTATATCCTTATACTTTCGTACGCCCTCTTCCTTTGGCTACTAGCATTCGAGAAGAGGCCGGCGGCCTCACCGTTATGATCGTTCAATTGGAAAGGGAAAATCGATCTTTAAATTTAAATTGACAGCCGCGCGCCTCTTTTCACCGCTGCCAATTGCCTATTGGCGACCATTAACTTGCTTACTCAGCAAGTTCTACCTTAGCTCAGACTCATGGACGTGTATTAACAGAAACGCTATTCGCGCTCATTCCTTACGGAGGAAATAGGAAAATATGTAAAAGGTTCTTTGCACCTCTGCTAAGATTGAACCTAACACATTGAGAGACGCGGCTGGGAAGGTAGGAAGTGGACTTTCTCGAAGGGGGAGAGTGAGCAGGAAGAACAAGAAGATGCAGAGGAATCAGAGACAGCAAAGCGAAGAGTATGACGAAGCGAATGACCTCTTCCTACTAATAATCATTCCTCTCTCCCGCGTGACGCACTAGAACTAATCCTGGAACCGACGCTCAAGTTCCTGGTAACGCCCTTGGTAACCTATGACGCTCGCTTTCTCAGTATACGCGACTCTACGCCGATAATTATTATTGTCACGTACCATCAGACGCATAGGATAGAGCAAAGCCAACAAGAAGAGTGAAGAGAGACAGATTCTGCAGATTCACCGTGAAACAAAGAAGACCACTTCTCGCATGTCCGCAAAATAGAAGCACACCGAGTGAAAACTCTAAGCGTGTAAGGAGGAACGAATCGTACGGAAGAGCGTACTAAGAAAAGTCATTTCTACTATAAAAAGTCCTCAACTTTTCCTAAGAATGTTCGAAGTAAACAATTGCTAATCGCTCGTATTTATTCATTCAACTATCTAGCGAATGTTAAGAAAAGCGTCCTTTGGGAAACAGATGTCTCGTTGACTGTCAAGGATAAGTCCTTGATGATTACATCAGTCTGGCGGGTGGCAAGTAATCGACGCGATTCTGCGTGTCCGGCCGATCTTCAACCGGTACTATGATGCCGTGCGAGCGACGCGACGCGACGCGACGCGACACGGCGCGGTGTGAGCGCAAGTTCGCCAGATCAGAACAGGGAAGTTGGCGCCCATCGATTTTTCTCCCTTACGTAATTGTCACGACGATTACCAAGAACGAGTCCTAGCGAACTACCTGCTGGACAGGAATGCCACAGGCTCTACGCTTAGCGCCACGCAACGCACAGACGCATACAACTGAGGAGAATAAGAGAGACGTAGATCAAGAGAGAAAGAGAGAGAGAGAAAGAGAAAGAGAAAGAGAGAAAAGGATGGTCCAGAGGAGTTCACTGTATCCAACGCGCCTCGACACGAAAAGATCGCGATGACCCGCGATTTATGCCGCACGACCAGAGCTAACTACATCCTCAGGGCCCACGTGTATACCTACATACGTACGCATGCAAATGCACGTGCGGTGCTGATGCGACCACGTCCATTAGGATTGATCGGCAACATTAATACAAGTTAGTGCCGACATGCCTGGAACTCTCGGTCCTCTCTACATGCCTTCATCTCTTCTCTTCCTTTCGTACCTTCCACTCACTTTCTCTCTCTCTCTCTCAGTCTGTCCTCCGAGCGGTGGCTGTGCTTACATTTACATCGTACCTCCTTGCACTCGCGTGATCTTCGATCTTACGATTTCACGACGCGCCACGCAGTTTCGAAGGCATCCTCGAGCGACGTCGCGCGGCCGGAGCTATCGGCCATCAATGTCTACTTCCGACAAGATACCTCGGCCATTCCCTATCTCTGTATACGATGAATGCGAATCGTGCCCACTCTGCCAAATCATGGATTCAACGACCTGCTATGCTAAGCGCGGATGCGGGTGACTCCTCCGCCTCTCCAAGCTTCCACTTGCTGGAAGAGCAAGGACTACCTACACTCGGCAAACTCGTGTGGCGTGCCTCTCACAGTGTCAAGCAGGGATCCAACCATTCCACAGCTTGACTCCCTAACGATTTCCTGGACTATACCTCACGCAACATTTGCAGCCAACTCGATGGCCTTGAATTGCTCTAAATCAACTAGGGTCCTAGTGGAATAGGACCGAGTGCGACTCGAACTTGTCGAAGACCAATCGAATGAAACGGGATCGGAAACGGGATGATTGATAGGATGTCACGATTATTTCCAATGAAGCATACTATTTTTAGGTTAGTTGGGAAAGAGAAATATGTTATCTAAATTGTTACATGGTCATCGGCTTATTACGCTTCAACATTGTTAGGTATCGCATGCTGTACGAGGGGTACTTGATCCTTCCGATTAACCCTCAGCTGCATGCCTCGGATTTGCTACATTGTATACAATACATGAGCAAGCAGCAATTTATGGCATCTACTTATCGTGCGAAATACCATTCTTCTTAGCGGTCAAGCGATTCTACTCCGATGTAGTTCCATCCTATCTCCGAGGGAAATCAAGGAACACGTAGACCAGTTGTACCCTATGCTTTTGCTAAAGGGGAAAAAAAAAGGAACTGCCAATGAGATGGAAGGACGCTTTCTGAAAGATTAAGCTTATCCGAGATTCGAAGGGTGCAAGAGGTAGAATCAAGGCTGTACAATCAAGTCGTGCAGTGAAGTCGTGACACACAGGCGTCAAGCGAGACCGCCAAGCGGGACCACAGGTCTTCCACTCTAAGAGGAAGTGGGAAGCTGCTGTTCGAACCAAGTCAGGGCAAAGTCAAGGTGAGAGTAAAAAGTACTAGAACGATCTGTCGCCGAGGTTAGCTAGATCAGGCTTGTCGGCTAGTGTCTTCTCCAAGTCGAGAGACACTAGCGCACCATGTCTCTTGCACCCCCGTCCACCGATCGTCCACTTCTGCGCACGTGCACTTCTGCTGCAGTCACTGACACCTTCGCGCCGTTCCTTACCCAGGCATATCCTGTACACGCGTACGTGGAGCGTGCACGTTAAACGTTAAGTCGTGCAAGAGCCAAGAAAGCATAAATTTCCTCGCGTGTCCTGGGGATCCTGGTGCATCCGATGCGAGGACCAAGAAGTCCCAGCCCTTCTACTCTACGCTCCTTGCAACAGGAGAACCTCGTGCTGTCACAGCCAACACTCTACCTTGAAAAGTGGTCCTCGAAAAGCCCGTTTTAGCCTTTCCTGACTAACATACGAACGGAAATCATTGGCGAAAGTGATAGTAACATGAAAAAGATCATTTCTTCGTTGACAAAAGATGAAAGACTGTACGAAGGGATTGATGACCTTCCAGTTAGCTAGACCGGTACTATTCGAGCTATTTTTAGAATATTCATCACTCCTCTAGACTCTGATAGCTCGATTTTCTTGAATGTGGTTATGATCCAACATATCGGCGGTATTCTGACTTTCTTGCTATGTTCGTTTTTTCTAACCTATTAGAATGTACTATTCCGCACAAATGATAGCATCAGTGTGTGGATTCACTAGGCATCTTATGTATCTTGATATTCGACTAGAACGAATATTCTCTGCTTTCTTGGGGATTCGAATAACAGGGGATGAGTGTTTTATTATCCATTGATTCTACGAAGCAATCAGATAGTTGGATTCGGCACCTTTATGCTTGTCTTTATCCTTGGAGTTAAGACAGTCGGCGAATAGTTAAAACTTAACAGTCTCCCTTATTCCTCCTGTATATTCTTCTCCCTTTAACTTTGGCGTTCGTTAATAGTATGCAAGATAAAAGCAGGCTTCGTGTCTCAAAGGCTTTCAATTTGAACCTAGCGCAGGGAATACTATACACTAATAACCAGGCGGATCCCATTGGAGAAGCGCATAAAGACGGGAATTAATATTGCTGGATACCAGTTCGTAATGAGGAACCGATAATCAGCGTAAATCGACACCAAGAGGCTGAGGATACAACAATCCGTTAGCAATACTGCGTGCGGCCAGACATACGATACACCTAGCCAAGGCCTCTTGGTACCTTGGACGTGAAATTAATGCCGAACATAACACGCTGGGCTTTTGCAGGCTGTACCATCCACCGAACTCAAGGTGAATTCTTTGCTCATTGCGATCGAGGGAGCCTCCAAGAATAGGCCTCGTCGGATAAAGCTTATTTATCGGAAAGGTTGGCCTGAGGATGACCGCGAAGCATCCGATAATGGAAAAGCGAGATGAAGAGATCAGCTAAAACCACTGGCATAAGCTATCTCTAAGTACATGTTGAATTAGCCGACAAGTATGTCCGTATGTAGTCAAGACCGACTTCAAGCCATGACACGACAAGACTTTGGTATCTAACATTACTATCTAATTACATTGATCCCAAATTAACGACCATGATACAGCACAACGTATACCTGAAATGAAAAACACTTTCGCTTCTTCCCTCTGCTTATCTCTCTTCTTCATAAGCTGGACAGGTTTCGATACTTTGGCAATGAAAGTTCGTAAGGAATACGCAAGGATCGAAGTGTCTGTGGTATTATAGTATCAAATAGCCAGTTTCATTCTCGTTTACACTTTCCTCGTCGATTTCATTTAGCCCGAATACTCGACCGCGCTCGTCCTGGTGGCATGCCTGCCTAATCCCCTGTAAAAACTGGTTAATCCACGCTTCGATGAACGCAAAATCTTACAGCTGAATCTCGAAGTGTCGTTTCCACCTGACATGCAGGTATTATAGATCCTCTTTGAATGACACGAGTTAAAAAAGAGATTTTGACAAGTTTTACTAATTTTATAAAATACAAGCTTTCAACAGGTTATACAAGAAAATTGAAACATTGAATGTGCAATTAAACTATGCTCAAATGTGGTATCATTCAACACAGTCTTAGCAGGAGCATTTTCATATTAATTACATATTAATTACACGTATACTTCAACTTAAATCGTCCGAGAATTTGCAGAGGTAGTACTAAGAAATTCAGTATATTACATCTCTTTAAAGAAGTGAGAATCACACTTAATTCATCGGGATTATGGTGTGCGTACGATAGAAGGCGCCTACAATAAAAGTCAATTGAGAGTTGTGATTCACGGTAGTTATAGTCATAAGGCAGCCAAGAGAGTGAGAATGACGCGCCCATACTGGGATAATATGCATGAAGTTTATGAAGAGGTTTGAGCACCCCTATGACTCGCGGCCAAGTGTATTATAAATGTAAAGTAAAACTGACATATCACAATATACGACTGCACCGGATATAATAGAACTGAGTCACGCGGCGAGACTCATAAGGCGACTATGCACAGTAATGAAACCCTTTCAGTCCTGCCTGGCAGTCTCGTAACGGGTCAATTAAAATTATTCTTCCGGACGTCCTCTCGATGAAATACCATAGCGTTATGGCGTCGTCGATGATGCGGGCTTTTCCATGATATTCGATTGATATAATCTGAGAAATGCGGGTATCACCCAAGTAGAAAAGGAGAAAGACGTCTAAGGATGATCACACGCTCTATATTACAACAATAGACGAAGTTAATGCATCTTAAATATGAATCTCCGTGTAAGCTGGCCGCACCACAGTAGCCAGTTGTAAATGAATACCGTTATTAAAAGTTTTAATGTGAAAGGACGAGGCCGAGCAATTGACCTGGCAGGAATAGTTGCGCGCTCTGTGACTCATTGATATTCCTATCGCAATCACGTGCTAGAACCTCGCACATTGGAGGGCAGAGTGCTATAATATGCAGCAGCGAATCGGTAATTCGGCTGCTAGCAATTACCGCTCGCACGGAATCGACTTGGCCATTCCTTTTTTTATGAGACGCGTTAATGTCCTCCTGTCTGACCCGATGCAGATACATCCCCGAGCGGACGAAGGTTCAAGTCGAAGCAAGAGAACTCTGCCTCAGGAAGCGGTCGAAAGAGGTTTGCACAATTCATTTTTACGAGCAGTCTACACCCTGTGCAAATAAGGTTTCGAGCGTTCGGGGGCCTACGCGGTCATTTGCACCGCAGACTACCATCTCCACCTTATTCAACTTCTTCTTTCTTTTGCTCTCACCTTCTTCTCTTTCTCCCTGTGAAACCGCAGGATTCTTTCTCGCGCAACAAGTTGGGCACTACCGGATAAAAATTAGGTATACCCAAGTGATGCATCGAGACTGAGTGTGACTACTTGGGAAGGCAAGACGGCAAGCGAATGTTAATGTTGCCACAGGGAAGAAAATGTCGGCGTGGTCGTGGGGAAGGTACGTGCCAATTCCGCGTGAGCCTCCAATCGGTGGCCACTGACTACGTGGCCAAGTGCGTTTCCATGATTTTATGCTAATTTAAAGTGCCGCACGATGCTTCGCATTCGAATGGCATCCCTCTTAATGAGATACCAGCTGCCGTAGCTAATTCGCCGCGGACTCAGTTAATGCAACTACGATGCACAGAAATCTATTGAATTTCAAGTTCAACCTGCCGTTCATTCTTATGAGAGAAAAATCTCTGACAAAACACGACCTTCCAATCTATCATACCAAGTAAGGTCTATTAATAGTTACTCTTGTGCATTGTCTCGAATTGCGCGTGTAGGTGGGAAGCATGGGGGAAGTCTAGTATTATTGTAATCGTAGCTGCGTGGTCGTAGGATCCTCTCATCATATATCGAACCCTTTTTCCTTAGGATAGCGTCCTGTCAAGTATAACCTAGTTTATGTGGCGCACTCCGGTGATAACCGTCGGCGCTACCGTTCGTTCTTATCTGCTCCACGCTTGGCATACGGTACCGTTTTCTTCCCCATTTGCATCAACGCTAGCATAGTCTCATGCTTGCTTCGTAGCTGTAGCTGTTGCGTATCAGGCTTTTGCCGAGTCGCACGGTTTCCAAGTATTATACGAGGTTATCCACACTTTTCACTTGGAACTTCCATCTTAAGTCAGTCCCACGATTTCCACGTAAACGAGAATATCGCTCGGACATTGGTAACGCAAAGTGTTCTATCAACGCTCACGTCAAACTATTCCACTTGAAGATTGCCAAGTGGAGTTTAAGAGGAGAATGCTGGCAATATTTTGTAATGACGAGTATTAGGTTTCTTCGAAGAGTTTCTTCTTCGAAAAAAGATGTCAATGAAGAAAGCAATTTCTCGAAGGTACGGGTGAAGAGTGTGAGAGGAACGACCATGGTTCTTGATGGAATTGAGATTGTTTTCAGGAGTGCTAACCAATTGGCACCGGCAAGACGATGAAAAACGTGCATCTCCGCGGGCGCATATGGCCTCACCGTCCCATTCCCATTCGAAAGTCTCTTCGAGTGCGTGCAAGCGTGCTCGTGCTCTCCTCCTCCCCTACATCGTTTTTCCTCCCATAAAACCAGGCGAACACCGGGGCAACAATAAAATGAAGAGTGTTCGTTTGGTTAAAGTGCCGATGGCGGCGATAAAAATGCACCGGGGGTACCTTGCAATTACATCCGCGCGCACTCGAGCAACCTGCTGCCGCCCGCTTCCCTCCTCCCAGTAAGTAGTAAAAGGCGTAAAAGCAAAGGCAAAGGCAGAGGGTACAAGTAGAAACGAGTCGACAAGAAGAATCTTATTTGCTCGCGCGTTAAAGACCGCATATAGCCTTCATTTTAACTGGAGGATTCTCTCTCCCCCCTCATCCCTCTCCCTCTCCCTCTCTTCTCTTAGAATACAAGAAAGAGAACCCCTATTCAATGACTAGACTCACATCATTAAATATATGTTAAATAAACGATCGGATATAATTTCCGTTCTCATAAAAATGTGAGCTTTCAGTGACAAAAGTCTCACACTCCATGTACTTTGTAGGTGTCAAGAAAGGAAAAGGGGTTGCATTCATGAAAATCTATTGAACCAGTTAAACGGTTGATCGAAACGCTTTGAAATCAGTTAACCAAAAAATAGGGAGAAAAAGAGAGAAAGAAAGAAAGGGAGCGAGTGTATTTGTGTTGAACTAAGGGTGGTGTTACTCGTTCGTGCGTGAATCGACGATCGACGTCGAACGATATCGCGCAAAGTGATCGGTGCCCGATTCACGCGGCGCATTCGAGCGGCTATGCCAATTAGGACGCACGCGCTTCGCATTTTTCATCGACGATTTCATATGAAATAAATGTGCTAACTAACCAATTAAAGCACTGAGGAGGTCAGGTTGGTCGGTATGCTTCAGCCGAGCTCATTAACGTCACACTAAAGTGGCGGGCACATGTTCTCGAAGCCGACCGACACTGACGATGATGCGCTATAATTTTCCCAGACTGACACTCCTTTTCTTTTTCTTTTTTTATCCTTTCCTGCTGCGTCGACAAGAGCCGATCCGACACGAGATATTCCGTCAGCCGCATTTATATCCTGGCTTCCGAAAGGGTAGCCGCGCGTCACGACAGCAATAAAAGTTGTGAAGTGCTAGATAACACTGAATGAGGTGTGCGAGCCACCTCATTCTACATTAAATGTCCACCTGTTCGCTGAGAAATCGGCACAAGAGCGGCACCCTTGCACGACTGGAAGCATGCTCGCAAAAGTTGAGCATTCATTTCTTACATCGCTCGACCATGAAATAATCGTCAGTCCCTATTACAAGTCTTGCTTCTCCCTCACTCTTGGAAGACGGCCTTGGTGGCCGTAAAAATGGTTAATCGCCGATGCTGCATCTTCGCATCGCGGCATTTCGCTTCGTCCGACTGCCTCTTCATCCCTACAATCTTTCTGCCTTTCCCTTTTCGTTCGTTTCTCCCTCCCACCCTCACTCTCTCTCTCTCTTTCTCTCTCTCTCTCTCCCTCTTTCATTCTCTCTCTCTCTTCCCCTTCGAGTTCGTTCTCGCGCACCGATTACACAGCCAGACCTTTGTTCCCTGGCGCGGGATAATTTCCGGCGCGTTCACGCGTTCCCGGCAGCCGAACACACCGCCACACCCTCGAGACCAAGCCGCTAATAATAATTGTTCGTACCCTCTGTGCCATTTAGACCGACGTCCTTGTCCTTGCAAGGTTACGATCTCCTGGTAGACTCTCGAGAGTCTGTCTGAGTTCGTGATTCTATCCGTGAGTCTTCTTTTCCAAGGAGCGTGTGCCAGGGAACAACACCGTGGGAAGATCGCTACTTCGTGATGGACCCTCCAGCTTGGCTTGACTGATCCTTTCGAGAGATTAGTCGGTATCTCTCGCACACGCGGCCCCCACTAAGCGTGTCCGCGCGTTAAATATAGAATTAAATGGTCCGAGACATCGGCTACCGACGGTATTAATAAACTCGACGTTTCACATACTCACGGCCCCGGTCGCAGCGCAGTGCGGCGCGGCCCCGGCACATGAAGAGGAGAGAGCCGAGGGCGCAGAAGGAACATTGCGCGTTCTGGCCCTGCCGCGCCACGCCACGCCACACCACACCACGCCGCGCCATGCCACAGCGATCCTGCTCTCCGTACTCCAGGATAACTCGCCCTATCTCGCAGCAGGATCGCGCGCAAGCATTCGCCCAGCTCTCTCCCCTCTAGCTCTTCACTCGTTAGACTTCGCCGGTGCCTACCCTACGACACCGATCTTCTTTTTCTTCTCTACCCTTTTCTTTCTTCCTTTCCTTCCAAGCGAACAACCGAGACAGAACCTGCCACCTTCCCTCTCAGCGAAACGACATCCTTTTATACCGCATACCTCACGCTCTCCTACCTTCTCACCCTTTTTCTCTGTCGGTCAATATCAGGCGTGGGCTCTTCCCCAGATACATGCCGCGTGATATCGTCTGCTGCTCCTTGGATTGCCAAAGAAAAATTGAAAGTACCGCCGGCGGAAGAGTGTAGAAGAGCATGGCCAAGTGCCTGCTGTTATGTTAATGAAGAACGTCAGGAGCTTTGTCGTTGGAGAAGAGCGTATCGATGGTAGCTATCGCTTCTTGACTGTATCGAGGAACAATTTATCAAAGTGCTATCAGCCTCCATCGCGAATTGACAGCGGTTTAGTCGGCCAGCCAACGCTAGAAAAGAAAGGAATAAGTAAAGTATCGGCAAGGATCGGTATCATGCTGCTCTCACTCATTCCATGCTCGGGGGTGGTACGTGTCAAGTGATAGAGAAGCATAGAGCAAAGTAATTCACTTCCTGATTTAGCTATAGCATCCAGTCTACTGCACGCAGAACCACTCTCGGAAACTATGAGTACAAGCTACGGTATCATAGAACACGCAATTCTGCAAACAAAAGAATAACATTTCTAGAAAAAGAATCATCCTGTAAGGATCGTGCGAACTAGTGTTGGTAGAAGCTACATGATGCAACTGGAACGATTGTTGTTCCGTGTACCTACCGGATTTATTTGACAATGGTATTTCAAGGCCGTTCTACTTTCCAATTCTGGTGTGGTAGAAGAAAGCCTCGTTTCGCTCGCCCTTTTATTACTGCTATCTCATTAAGAGTACGCTAACGAACGGGATGCAATTAAATTGCGGGAGGTCTTAAATCATATCACGCTGAAAGCAGATGCAACTGTATCGTTAGAGAAACTAATGCTACTCGAGTTGGGTGTAACTCTCCATCGAGGACAATGGGACTCGATCGAGTAAACCTAGATACATACCCTGACGCAGCTGGCTTCGAAGACTTCGGGAGAAGTTCGCTAGTACCAAGAGCGATCCTGACCACACTGTCAGCGAGCGCTCTCGCTCTACCAGCAAAGCAACGCGTAGCGCGTAGCGATACTACCAACGACAAGAGTGTTAGTGTCAGTGGGCCTCTTACCCCGAGTTCAGCCGCACCGAGCGTCAGTGACTTCGCGTCCGCCGGCTCGGCCGGATCCTCTCCTCAAGCTACAGGCCGATCTCTTAGTAAACCGCCCAAGACCCTTTCGATTCTTTCATCGTTCCTCACCCAACATACAGTTCTAGTTTGGGAGAAATTCGAAACTTTCTCAATGGAAATTCATTCGACCTGTTTCTATAAAAGAAACGGAGATAATTCTCGGGGAATTCGAATTCGGGAAGTTTGAAGAAGAGTCTTCGTCGTTTGTGCTTTAATATCTCCAACTTTACCCCGTTGCAACAGGATGAAACCATAATTTTCACAGAGAAAGCCACGATACCATCTTACGGATATCTTGTCCGAAGCACGTGACGATCCAGAGCCGAGAGAAGGATCAAAGCTGAGACCAGTGATTACTAAGCTCTTCTCTTTCAATGAGAAAGTACTCTCACTAACAATAAGAGAGACTTATTCGCAAGGACTTATAGCGGGGACGATTGCGAATGAATGAATTGCTTCGGGCTTTGTATTACCATAAATGGTACCAGGTTTTCGTGAGAGAAACTCCTGACGTAGCATCAGCAGAAAGGTATATTCGTTCAGGTCCATAGTGCCTGTAAAGATTCAATCATACGATGTTTGTGAATTGAACAAAGCCGTCAACGGGCATGTAATGATGCAATAATTATTGATATGAAGAACAACGGTCCTCTTACAAAGAGGGAAATATGAACGGTCCTACGCGAAAAGTGTACTTTCGAACGGCATACCGAATGTTCAACTAAAACTATCACATAATCGAAAGTGATTCGTGACATCGTCGACCAATTCACTGCGTGCTGTTGCTTGCCGGTAACAGTCAGTGTTCAGTGATAGTCAGTTGAAAAAGGATCAAGGAGATAGATATTGATTTTACAATACTAGTTATAACCAAGGGGGATTCTGTCTCTTCAGGATTACAGTCACTCTGGTTACGAGTCTTGGTTACGTAGGAGCCAAGCGCTGTAGTAACACTGAATGAAAAGTGACAGTGACAACGAGCCGCGTGGCTGACATAATCGAAGAAAGTGGCTGTGTGTTGACCTGGTTATTAACCGGTGGCGATTCACCATTCTCGAACGTGTTCGTCGAGGGTAATGAGGTGGTCCATCGGAGGGAGGAAAAATGCTGGGAGGACCGAACATCGGATTATCTTTCCTACGTCGAGAACGAGATGACCTATCGCTACGGAGAATCGACATCGAACTCGAATACTCCGCCACCATTTGACGATGCGTAACTATATCAGCGATTCTCAGGGGAATAGGAGACGTCTTAATCAGCAAAGTTAAAAGCAAGTTTCAAAGGCAATCGGAGTGTCAAGAATGTCGTCGAACGGTGAATTCTCGACGATGTCGAGCGAAGAAGTTCCGTCGCTGCCGAAGTCTCTGCCAAGCTCGAGGGAAGCTACGGCTGAGGGTAGTTCGAGCTCGAGTGGCGGATATATGCCACTCCGAGAATTTCTCGATCGTTTCTCCTTGCCAAGGGTGGTTCGATTGGAAGGTACCGGTGGCCGACCAGTTCTCTTGTACAAACAGCAGCAGAGATCGTTACGAGTGACTGCAAGTTTGCTCATACACCGATATCGGCACGACGTCAAAGTGGGACCAGAAATCGTGATACCAGAAGGCTACCCCGGTAAGCGATTGCCATTCCTGCGAACAATCACATACAAAGGATTATTTTCGAACATATAATCAACTATAATTATAATTCTATCCGAGAAATCGGCAGTTTTTTATCACTTTTTATTCATTGCTAATAGGATTCTGCTTTAGCTCTTATCTTAATCTAAACTTGATTCAGATCTCGTTGGATCTATGCAGAAAGTGAGGGTACATGCAGAGAATTATTCATTATATCGATATTATCGACTCCTATGGCGCCAGATGGACGCCCACCACTAGCTAACTCTAATTAACTCTATACTAGAGCGTTGCTTCAATGATTAATCCTCTGGATTCATATATCAGAGTTGCTGTCAAAACAGACGCACTACCGGCGAGTGCTGCACCCGTTTACCGTTGCCCTCGCACGCGGAACTGGTTCATCGCGGAAGCAGCTTGCCAAGAGAACCGTGGTTTCTTGCTCGATACTCGCGAAGACAAGTGGTGTTTAGATTTTAATGGCAGCGGTGTCCGGTAAACGCCCTCACGACCGAGTAAATTATATTCTCTCCTATAGGACGAACGGTAACGGTTGTGGCGATCGGAGATCGTCTCGAGTCCGATCATTAGAGGAACTTGCCCGCAACTCTTCTCGCGAAAGGGTTGCTTGGCAAAAACTCTTATCTACCTCGACCACAAATTATACGATCATGGCGCGATAGCTTCCACCACGTATGAATCGTAGAGCAGTTTGTAACAAGGATCCTGACAAAAAAAGCCATCGACGAATGGAACGTTCAACATCCCACTTTGCAATGTAGTCGCTTGAGTCGAAGCGATACCGCTCGCGACGCGCATTGGTTCGCTCGCATCAGAAATGGAAATTACGACTGCAGTAAAACGAAGTAGTGACGACCTATTAGTTCGAATGGCCGAGAATAAAGTACGGAATGTTCGAATCGGCTTGCTCTCACCTAGCGGAGAATTCACCATTTGCAACAGTGTTTGCTTCTCTCTTGAATAAAAAGCAGACTATCCAATGGAAAAGCAATTTTCTCTCATTGCTCGTAACGCATCTTATCTTGGAACCATTACTTTCTCGTGCACTGGCGCCTCTTCTACTCATGCTTAAATGAAATTCTCTTGTTGGGTAAATGATGCGTGGCTAGTATGAGTCAGAGGTGCAGACGCGAGCTTCTCGAATGTACGCTATGAGAGTAGACATGCCAGTTAACACCTTCGCAAGAATTACTTCCGCTTGCTAAGCCTGTAATTAATTATATCCGTATGCTATTAACACACCGATTGAAAGAGGTCGTGCAGGGTTGACGTCAATTTTAATGGAGAACCAACCCGCTGCGCGCGTTAGCCACTTAAAATACAAATATAACTGGAATGCTTACGCGAACACGTGGAACTTGATTCATTCAAACAGCAAAAAAGCCACTCCACAACGATTGCTACACACCTGTACTATTGACGTAGGTCAGACGACCCACGCGACTCATTTACTTTCCATGTGACACATCAGTGAATCATCGTGTGAGAATGCAAGAATTAAGATAAGTCCCCCGATTGAATTGGTTGACCTTCAATTTTCAAGCAGACTCTCTTTCGTCGGCCAAGTGTCATCCACACTCTTTTATTCGTGTCATGATGAAATCCATATACGTAAAATCCAGTTTAGCGACACTGGTCAGGCAGATATGTGACCCTGTTGCGCCAACGCGTAGACACGGATTCCATCGAGTTCCAATGAATTCGTGTATTAAATCATCAGGGTTGAACTTCCGGCTGAGATTGCGTAAGATCTTTATTCAAAGTGGCGGCGCTCGCCTTCATACGACGTATACGTGTAACGTGCGTAATCTTGGACTCTCCTTCGTACTTCAATGTTGTGAATTATTTGAACGGCCGGTCGTTATCGTCGACAATAAAGATGATATCAGTTCACGATCTAGCCTGCAACACAGAGACAGGCATGTCTATATACCAGTAGACTGGCTAGTCGCATTGCTCCAATTTATCGTGGCAAATAGCGACGACGCACACGCCTAAGCGAGCTTTACAGCGCGGCCATAAATATGCACTTCGCCGCTGCCCGACGCACGGACACGCAGCTTATATCGGAGAGAAGCACTAACAGTAAATTGACTGGGGAAACGTTATTTAACGCCTACGAATTCTCCATAAGAACAGCATAATTCACGATGAGCTGACAATAAGAAAAAACAATGCGTCAATACTCCCACGTGTCAATACTCTGGTACAAGTATCATTCACCTATGGATTGTTCAATAGCTCGTTAGTATAAGATTGTATAAAAGGATAGGATTTTTCTAATACCTTGTCAATGAACTAGCAATCGGTGAAAGTATTTCCTTTATGAATCCTGTTATTGACGATGCTGATTTCTCCGTAGATGATTTCGCCGAGTAATTAGAGCATTCTTTACTTGAACGGTGAACCAGCCAAAAGAAGCAGGAAAGTCACGATTCTTTATAGCAGAGTGGCTTCATTAGACGGATCGATTTCATGTTCGGTCCAATCAGCCATGAAGGACTCTTTGTAATTTGCCTGAATCGAGAAATTCTCAGGTGCTCCGATGTAATTGGTGGTGTAGGCTAGTACGGGTTTCGAGTGCGGTTATTCCCGCTCCGCTATCCGTAGTTGCTTTACTCGCCTGTAGATGCGGATCCCAGCTGCTTTTCCTTCTGCGTCATTGTGGAATTTCAAGCGGCCAAGCGATCGGTTCCGTTTCAAGCAACCACTTTCGTCATCCGGCTTAATCCCATTTGTCCCAGAGCACGTGCGTGAAACGCGCGATCAATGGCCCGTGCCGAATGCAATCCTGCTGAACCAGATTATCCCTGTTTCTGATTGGCTCCGCGACACTACGCACGCCCCAACCACCCGCAACATTGAAAACCGATCTCTGTTCTAGCAACGATATCGAACAATATCAGTATCGACTTTCCGCTATTCGATACACTGACAGATTACCACCATTCGATCCTATGTATTGGTCTCGTTTTAACGATCAATCCACCCGTACGATTCAGAGTAATTTACAAAAGGGGAACCAGTAAAAACACGATCGCTAGATGGCATTCGCTTCTGCAGAACGAGCTGAATCAGAATCAGAAGATCTTATTCGAAGTGTGCATGCAGTTCGTGTTCAGTGTGCATCACCATAAGAAGCTCACGATCGAGTGGAGAAAGAATCTCAGTGGAATATGCCTTCAGGCTACTCTTCTGTTTCACCAAGGTTTTTCGAGGTACCCATGATGATCTTGGATGAAGACATTCGTCATCGAAGCAAGAAGACCCTCACAAAAAAGATACTCACAATATTCACATAACGCACCTTACATCAAGGCGCATCATGTTCCGACTTAACGAGGAACGAGGACCTTCGCGGTATCAACAAACGTGTGTTAAATAAGTGAGTGGGAGATTAAGATTTGTGGATGGTTGAAGGGCCATTTGCAAAGAAATGCAATGATTTGATTTTAATTTCCCTTGACACGAAGAGGTGGGGAGAAGATAATACTTGCAAGGTAAGCCCCACTGGGAATGGGTTCTTCGAGAGGAATAGTACCCGCACTTGGAATCGGCAGTAAGGCGAAATGGAATCTCTCCGCCGAGGGAACTTGAACCTTCAACCGGGATAAAATTACTAGGGAGGAAGATTCAACCGTGCATCCGATTCCAAGGACTGATAGGAACGACGGACGATATCGCACAAATCACCGCCTCGCTTAACTACACTATTCCTGCACGGAGCGGCTTGCAGACGATTCCGGGCTCCAGTTTACAGTAATTTATTAGGCGTGTACATCTCGGCATGGTTGGCCGTGGGTCAACAACCTCTTTATTCTCGTCTTCTGGCAAAGACGCTCCTTTTTACCGATGCCGTTAAAATGCGTACGACAGGGCAAACCGACCCGCCGGGGCTTAACGAGAGACCACCTAATGGAGCACTTACTCCGGTAACACCCGTGACGCAACGCGACATTGGACTTTACAGAGCGTTTTTCTCAAAAATCCATTGAACCGTTACGCCTCCGGCAGAGGGAAGAAATATATAAGGGACCCTCCTTTCGAGGTAATGGAGACTGCTTAGCATACGCGCCGCACCCCGCTCGGTACGCTCGACCTAGGAAAACAAGTAGCGGCCAAAGTAGATTTCGCATTTCCAGGAGATCGTGATCGCCGGACAAGGGATCGTAAAGATCAGCTTATCCGATGCCAAGATGGTTTTACTGCGAACTTCTCCGTCGGAGATCGTTCGACGAACTACGGCCAATATATTTATGTATATGGTATATTGTTATTTGCTCGTAGAGCTAGACGTTTTACAGAGAGCCAGAGAATGTCGTGGCACACGTGCCCTCGGCAATGGCCGCTCTCAACTGCTTTTAAATAACGATCATTATACTATGGCTATAGTTAACCAGAGTTGGCCTGGTACCACAGAAAATGATCTAGGACGAGACAGTACAAGCTTTACCTGGAACGTTGGAACACTGTCTAATTTCTGTTGAACCGATAGGATCTATAAGAGCGACCCAACCAGCCAAGTATCTTTAGTTTACAGTGTCCTCTTTTCTGGACCAATCATTCTTCATGCGTTAGTCTAACAACCTAACTGAAGTATCAGAAAATCGTTGAAAACGGATTCCCAAAAGCCAGGGATATATTCTTATCTCGTAGTTGGCCGAGGGTGAAGAAAGACCAACCACTTGGCGCGTATTAAATATGGAGATGAGTATTGGAAATCAATTTACGCGATCCGAGCGCGTGCACCGTAACGTACCATCACGGTCCAATTTACCTTGGCGTAATGCTACACCGAGAGGCGTCAATTTCGCCTGGCTAACGTAAATTACACACGATAAAGATCCTAATCGGACGATATAAACCACAGCTCTCCTTTACTTAGCACTCTTCATAAATATTTATTGCCGATATCGCGATATGCCGAACCTCTGTCTTCTCGCTTAAGTGGCTGTGGTTCTGTCGTCCAATGCCCCGGACGCCATTACTTGGCAACAGATTTTAATAATGTAATATTGAACTAAAACGCGTGGCCTTGAACGGGCACGCGAGTGAGTGAACGAGTAGAGAGGAGCATCTGGTCGTTCAAGATGTTTGCTGGGAGAAAAGGTTGGCCTCCAACAGTGTAAGTGTAGCAAGCTCACCAGGAGGAAAGATCGCAGCTGGTCCTGCGTGGGTTGCTGCGGGTGTATTGTTGGATCAGCTGAAAAGGATCCTTCTTTTCAAGAGGGGCCTGAAAAATCTGAATCGAAATTAATTCCTATAAGAAGCTGGGTGTCCGTGACGTTGGCTATGCGAGAACACCTGGATCATGCGAACATCTGGTCGTTCTCCGGGCTAACAACCTTCGGGACGCTCCTGGCGCAGTCGTCCTGGCAGGCACATTACGGTCCACCGCCAGTACGACGTTACATCGCGCGACCCTATTCACCTAGTGTCTCGTATACCGAACGCTAAGCAACCGATGAGCGTAATGAGCACCTTTACAACGTGTTCCGTTTGGGTAACGGGCCAGTATTTATAACGCTTGAGCATGTATACACCTGAGAGTGTCACTGTACCTCCTAAAGATCTTCGTAACTACTTTGCATCTTAGTACCGGTACAAATATCTTCTTCAACGAGGCTTCGCTCGCTCCAGCATTGTATGTCGTTAATATTTCTCACATACGGTTATACCAAGAATCAGGATTCTCAATCTTACTGGTACAAAGGATCACTCTGCTTAAGCTGATAATCACGTATCTGGAAAATATATGATTCTTTTAATAGATCGAGCAACACTATGAGTAATTAGATCAATGTAGTATAATTTTGTAAGATGAATCCTGTTTAATGAGCCCCTGCGGAAGTGTACACGCTTGGCAGTCTATAATGTAATAGAAACGACAACTACACCGGCGGCCTCTGGAATTGCATCTGTTCTGCCGCAATCCTTACAATCAGATTTCTCCCAAGTCTTACACACAAGTTTTCAGACGATTTTCCAGCGGATGCAATCTTTCTAATTAGGATTGGTGGGGCGCGTGTAACCACCACTGCCGCCGGTGTTAACTGAATCGGATGTGCACACGTGGAAATGGAAAGTAGAGGAAGATTTCTTATGCAATTACCTGTGTCGATGCACCTTTACGAGCCTCCTTTCCGGAGCCTTACTTACTAGCTATCAGTAAACCAGTTTTATATCTTCCAACATTGAAAATATGTTTCCCGAACGTTTTTCCCGCTATTCCTTCCCGCATATAAGGCATCCTGGTTGAAACGTATCCGTACCTTCTAATTACTCCAATCACTTCTTTTATCGAAAATCGTTTATAAAATAATTGCTTGAGAAATAGCAGCTGAATTGTTCGTCTCTCAAAGGGTACGGGCGTCGCTGAGGATAGCGGTGGTATTTCAGAACCCAGAACGAAGAGTTGTGCTTGTCAGGCCCTAAAGGCCGGAGGACCGAAGGCACAGCATGAGAGCATTCGGATCGGGGCAGTATTCTTAAATCAATTAACGAGACCCAAAAGAAGCAGCCGACCTTCGATCACCCAACCACTTGGCTACTGTGTCTCCGTAGCTGCCGTTCCTGCTAATGCTACCAGCAGACACCGTCCATTCTTTCTATGGCATACTATTGCCGCGGGCATCGCGCCACGCTACCCTCTTAAATTTTCGAGCTCTTTTTATCGTACCATCCAAAACATCACGAACGTATATCTACCTTTCTCCAGACGATCGCACCTCCTTTGTCCTTCCATACCTTGCTAGACGACCACCAAGCGTGAACACAGTGGAACGGCAGCTCCGCGATTTTTTCCAAACGGTATACCAAGTACTCAAAATGCCGCCTGCTTTTTCTACTGATTCAGTAGTATTTTTCAAGGCCAGATTCCACGTTACGGATTCCTCTTCGCCTGCGGTCGAATTCCTTCGTCAGATTCATCCACCCATCCATATACGTCTGAGATAATTTGTGAAATTGACCGGCAATTAGAGCCACTTCGACTTGGTTGATTGGATTCGACGGAATGCGAGACTGAAGACGTTTGACAACTCGACGACAAGATTTCGTCGCGTGTAATTTTCTATGTCTGTTTAGTAAACATTGCTTATTAACACACCTTCGAAGTTACCGGGAATTAAATCCCAAGAAACTATTGAGAATTTGAAAATTTAATACATCATTTTCAACGAATGAGATTTCTTGTATATATATTGCAACCGAGTATATATTTCCGAGATTATACGGTAGCTAATGCAACCTAGCGAACCCTATGTATATACCTGTATTACTTTTTCGACAGATGAAGAAATTGCAAGTGGGTGATTTATACAGGAAGTGGGAGCGCAGCCTTCGCAGTTCATTAGCATAATCTTTATGAATTTCGATGCACATGCAATCATGCGCTATCACGTATGCAAAACCTGAGCTTCCATATTTTCTTACGATCCAACATGCACTGTGTGCAAGACTCCAATGACTGATGACAAACGACAAAATAATTCGAGCGCACCCTTACTATATCTCATCTGCCCTTTAATCACGAGGCTCCGTGTCTACCGAAAGTTCGCTCAATTCATCATCAACGAATCGTTGCAACTTAAGCTTTCGATTTTCGTATGCGCGCAATAAGTAATGAATCAATTCACACCAATCAAAGCCAATAATCATGAAGACCTTTTTATCTTATGTTTCAGGATGGTTTTCCGTGATATCAGGCGCTAACAGTATGGGAAGTGCGCGTCTCTATCGAAGAGTGGATTCTTTAGTGCGAGCAGGAGTGCCCGCATTCCTCTTAGCAGCTCCTTTGAGGGCATACACCTTGACCCACTCGAAAATGGGTGAGTAATAAACATCATAGTTCATAGACTTTATATCGATAACAAGTCACTTTCCAACCTAATAATAATATATTAAATTCGTAAAGTAATAGCACTAACCTCTTACAAATACTTAACAAAAACGGGTCTACATGCATATAAAATACACATAAGGCAGGCAGTAATCGGTAATGAGCTCGGGGCCTCAAGAGAACGGATTGATGCACGTGCACTCTGGAGAGATGGAGAAAGATGAAAGAAAAGGCGCGCGCGCAAACGTGAGAGCAGGCCCACGAAATGTCAAGCAATCGCGGAGTTCTTGACCCAAATCTATAGAAATATCAGCAAGCTATGGAAAGTGACTCTGATTTGCGAAAACCCTAATGCCGTTCATAGAGTAGATAGCCTTGTAGCGAAGGTACTTATATCCGAGATCAAAGGCCTAGTGCCGTGTGTACCAGCAAAAGAGGAACAGGTGTCGAAATTGATGTAATGAAATTATCAAATCGGAGCTTCCAGACTTACCTTAACCAGCTGAACAGATTACCCGTATTCCATAATGCCCGGTACCGGTTCCGATTCCGGTTTTAAGTCTTGTCAGTACGCTTTTAAAGGTCCCGAAACTTTACATTTTAATGCGATTCTTCAGCTATTGTATTCAATAGTACGTGTGTAGAGAATCTGTGCATAAAGGACATTAATGTTAATTTTATACGTTTCTCACTAATTGGTCTATCAAGATGCAGCCTAACCTATTCTTGAACGATGTATGTACAGAGAACGGAAACCTTCGGGCCCATTACACGAAGACAACGATCCGCGCCGGAGAAATTCTGCGGTTAATAGCGGTATTTCAGGATACGAGGAAATGTAGCTCGGTGTCTTTCGGGATTTCCGGCAGCGCCTCAGAGAAGGATCAGTATGCGCAATGTCTCGATCCTCACGGCCGAGAGGTATTCGCGCCTCTATCTGCGAGGGGCGAATTCTACGCGGTTTGCCAGAACGGAAGTACCGATACCGGAAGCGACGCCGTGCTCTACAAAGTGCATCATCTCGCCAAGAGGCAGCTACCTATCAGGGCAAGTGTCTTCTAATAAAGTTCTCGTAGTTTATAGGAGGCTTTTATAATAATATTCTGTTATATATTAATGACAATATGGAAATAGTTTATGATTGGCCGGTACTAATTTTCTTACCGAAATCCGTTGGTCTACAGGTTCGATTGATAGCTGGTCCTCTTCCCGTCCCATTGCCGAGAGAGTACGGCGGTTTGATGCAGTTGGAAACGACAACACTTGGCCCAATTGTCCTGGGCTGTATCGTTCCGGAGAGGCCAGTGCATAATCCCGAAATGTTGGAACTTGTGGTAACAGGGAATGGTGCACCACGAGTACGACGAGCACGCCTCGGCTATCCTTCGGAGGCGCGCTTGCTCGCGTCACCAAAAATGCAGCGGTTATTATCCGCCTGCAGGTAACTATCACAATTACATTTTTTTAAATTGCAACGCAGTTTGTGCACAGTTAGCACAAGTCTTCTTGATTTTGATTTCTAGCCGAGCTGTAGGCGATCGTGCTACGGAACCACGAGTGGCACCTTTAAAATTACACTCGAATAGTGAGAGTCTAAAGGAGATGCACTTGAAAAAAATAAAGCCAAAGCAAGAAACGAAACCGATTCTACAAACGCTGAAGGATGGCTTAGAACAATTGAAAAAGAGCACCGTTAGGGAAAGGAGTCAAACGAGGCAAAATAGAAGCGGACTGTTGGATAGAATTTCGAAATTAGCGCAAGGCGGTCGGAATAGAAATCCCGCGAAGAAATCTGCCTCGTTCACATTTGCAGTTAGGCCGGAACTTGCTATGAAGTCTCAGGAGCGTTATTCTAGCTTGGAGCCAGAAACTACCTCTCATCAGAGTCACTCAAACTCTTCGAAACAGCCTGTACAAAGGTCGATCTCTACTAGTGCCTTGGAGGTACCAAGGAATGTAGAATTGCAGCCTAATTATTCTCGTGTCAGAGATAGCTTGACGCCAGTGCCATCGCTCCCAAAATTAACGAGGACCAAAGCTGACGATATTTACGCGGAGATTTGCGAGAATGCGGCAACACAGGTCCAAAAATGTCCTGGTAGCCATGTAATGGCCAGAATCAAAGTCAGTGTAAAGAGTAGTGATACACCCTTACTATTAGGTACTCGAATTGATGATAAAAGATACGTAAAATCAATGATTACTAGTAATCAGATCGATTCTATCATTAGTACAGAAGACGAAGTGATTTATAACACTATATTCTAAATTGTTAAATACTTCATACATAAATTAATAGGCTGTGTCTGACGATAAACTTTGTATTATATTTTGTAAGAAGTTAATCCCTTTACAAATAATTTGTTCAAGGAAGTCTCTATGTGTACATAACGCCATATATATTAACGTTTACGGCATTCAGAGCAGCTCAAATCTTGAAATTGTAACATACGCTACAGAAAGGAGAAAGTGTGCTCTCCACGAAAAGGGAACATGGTTTCCGAATTGTAGGTAGTAAGGGATATGTAAAAATGCATACAACACGAATATCGGAAGTCTTATCTTTAGTAAAAATGTGTTACACTTTCTTATTTTTCTTTATCCTTTTCCCTTTCGAAAATCGTTTGACCGACTGCTTCTTCTTAGTCGGAACACGCATTTCCTTCTTCTTCATCGGCAATTCTTCAATGGTTTGTTTCATTACATCTACAGCCTTTTGGTTGGGTTCAGTTATTTCCAATTCCATGTTAGTATCTGGATACTTTCCAGAATATCCTTTTGGGAATAGTGGTTTCTTCAGAAGCGCTGCAAGCTGATGTCTCTTTACTTTTAATTGGTGTTTTATACCAGCCGCTTCAATAGCTTCGAGCGTTGTTTCCCTAGATTACAGTCCAGCATAAATAAATATAGAAAACATAATCTCTATTGAGAACAGCAAAAATACATACTCCTCGTCTTCATCGTCATCCAAAATCATGTCCATCTCCTCGACTGCTTTCCGCACCCACCCTTTTTGGGAATTCTCTCTTCGACACTTCAGTTCTAGTTTATCTACATCTCGAGCAATGCCCACCCGTTCTTTTACAGCAATTAAAAGCCTATCTACCACCGGGAATGTGGGCAAATCTTGCGCTAAAATCAATTATCTTTAAGCTAGCTGTCATTCCTCAAGAGTATCATGTAATTCTATCGTACACCTACTTCGTCCCAAAGTTTGGCAAAGTTTAGTATAATATTGTTTTTCAGATGGTTCCATCATAAGAATTGTTATTCCTTCCTTTTGGGCTCTGGCTGTCCTTCCACTTCTGTGTACATAGCCCTGTAACAATCGTACCACGTTCATATTCCCTTTTCATAAAATGCTCAAACGGCTCCTCAAATTTCATAAAATGTATGTACCTCACTCGTCCTTGGTACTTGATAATGTATAACATGCTCTACACTAGGAATGTCCAAGCCTCTTGCAGCAACATCTGTTGCCACTAAAAGGCCGTTTTCATCTGCTTGAAATCTATATAAAGAAGGTAAGTACAACAGTGAACATCTCTCAAAACATTACAAAATTTCATGCATACTTGTGAGGTCATACCTTTCAAGATTCTTTAGTCGCTGCCTTTGTGGCATACTCGCGTGTAAAGGCAATGGTTTACAATCCAATATACCAAAAAGTGTTGCTAAGCGTTTTACACATCCAATACTATTGCAAAATATTAGTGTACGTCCAGGATGCCTTTTCAAGAAGTAGTATAAATAATAATCTTTATGATCAATCGTGCACGCTATTCTGCATTCTGTCAAATTGTTAGCTGTGCCTGCAGAAACATTTTTAATTCATGTCAAGACGAATTACATCGCCGGTTGTAATGGAGTTTAAAAATCATAATTTATCAAACCTGTTGTTTTTGTAACGTCCACAACTTTCGGATTCTTTATGCCTAACAAATGAATAATTTTCTGTAATTTTTGGCCAGGTGTTAACTTAAATATCCTGCTCCTTGTATACTTCTGCTTTTTCCTTTGCAAATAGTCTGGTATATCGTGTACCATAGTTAAAGTCGCTGAAAACACAAAGGTCTGCCGTTCCTGTAATCTTGCCTTATTTGCATTTATTTTCTCCAATAACTGTTGCAGTTCTTGGAAATGCCCTTTTTCCAACATTCTATCTGTTTCATCAATAGCTAAATACCTAAGAGCAAATTAATAAAAAATGTAAATATTATACCATACCCTCTTGAAATGATTATGTAGTTTAGCTACTTACTTTATGGAGTCTACCTGGTTAAGATGCGGATTACCTAGTTGTATTAATTCCCATAATCTGCCAGGTGTAGCAATAACAATTTCTGGCCCTTTATTTAATACTCTTTCCTGTTTAACTGCTGCCATTCCTCCTACAACCACTGCTATCTATGGATTTATTGTTATCAGCATATAATAATTTACTAAATCTATCTTCCAAGAGTTTCAAAAGTAACTTGCCTTGATATCTGTATATTTTGCTGCTTTTGTCAAATGATTTTTTATTTGTATAGCTAACTCACGCGTTGGTGTTAAAATCAAAGCATAAAGTGGTTTTCTCGGTGTGTTTTCACAAATGTCTATGTTATCAATTACTTGTACACAGCCGATTCCACCTTCATTTACATGTTCCGCATTTTCTTCAGACTCAGATTCCGTTCCACTGGAATCTAGGAAAATATTTATTAGAAAACCAATTCAGCTTTTACTGAATATTAGTATATAAAATTTACCTTCATCAGTTGCTTTGTTCACTTTGGAACAAATCCACCCTTTGTTTTTATAATCTTTACTTCCCTTTTTATCATTATGAACTGCATTCAACTCATTCTCATATTTCTCCTTTAATTCAAGAATTCCATTCAAAATTGGAATCCCAAAAGCTAAGGTTTTTCCACTGCCTGTTTCAGCAGCACCTAAAATGTCTCTTCTACCCAATATAGCAGGCGGTATTGTTAGCGACTGTATCACAGTTGGGGAATCAAAATGTTGATCCGCTAATGCCTTTAGGATCGGAGTAGGCACTCCTAATGCACTCCATACATGAAAATTAATTTCATCTATTGGAGTTTCTTTATCATTGTCTTCACTATTACCATTAATAATGGACTTGTCATGCGCTTTCCCTTTGTTTACTTTCTTTTCTTGTAATTCATCGCTTTTCGACTTCTTTGTGCAAGATTTCGTATCGTTGATAGAATCTTCATGCCATTCATTCGGACACTTGCGTTTTGTTACTTGCTAGAATGTTATAATCTTTAATTTAAAGGCAAGAACTTAAACTCCATCTAGAAACCATATTATGGTAATACTTACATTCTTATTCTCTGTTGTTTCTTCTGTGCAAACTAATGCTTTCGATTTCTTTTTGCCAGTTTCTAACCTATAATCACTCAATTCCTCGATTCCAATTAAACCTTCGAGTCCATCGGAAAATACTGAGCCATCTAATTTCAGCGGCTTCCAACCAGACTCAGATTTATTCTTCTGCTTAGTCATATTTACAATTATCGACAACTTACACTAAATAATCAATTACAATCTCAAACTCATTTTGTATCAAAAGCACGTGTACAAGCCGGACTGTTTTTGTCAATATGCCAGAAAAACTTTGGCGCACTCTAGTGACGTAAACAGGAGACAAAATTAAATTTACCTTAGACAGACTATTATAATGTTAAGAAGTTATAACTCCAAGTGATATGGAATTAATAACACGTCTGTAATTCTTTTGAGAAATTATTATTTATATTTACAATAGAGTCGTTCGTAGTAACAATTGTATAAGTAATCATATATACATAGAACTCTGGTAAAATTATCTATTTTTGTTTTTGCTGCTCTGTCCTGTGGCACTGAATGGGGTGTCTTCCTTTTGCAATTGCTTATCATCTATATTGGTAGGAACAATTGCGCTTTCTGTTGTACGTTGAAGTCCAGATACTCTAAGTGTCCCAAATCCGGATGTTGTTTTATCTATTTCTGCATTCGAAAGAGTTGAGGATGTATTTC
Source organism: Ectemnius lituratus (assembly GCA_910593735.2). Taxonomy (NCBI): domain Eukaryota; kingdom Metazoa; phylum Arthropoda; class Insecta; order Hymenoptera; family Crabronidae; genus Ectemnius; species Ectemnius lituratus. Next base: position 22,535,658 of record OU343034.1, read on the forward strand.
TACCAATTTTAGCCTTTTGTTGCGTCAGCGATTGAATACTAGATGTAAAGTTGACTGGCTCCTTCAGCTTCGTCTTGATTGGTAATAATGCGACCAGTGGTTCCAATATAACTTCAGTCTTTAAGTATGTTATACTCTGCAAAATGTACACATTTTCTGTGAAATCAGTTTGAACGCCATCATTTATCGATCATTCAGTAGATGCAGAAATTCGTACTTCTTTTTGCAATGCCGGAATAGAAATGCCGAGATGAACGGCTGTTTGATTGGGTGGAAACATCAAATGTATGCAGTACTGCACATAAGGAATTAAATGTTTACTCAAACATTCAGTGAATTTCATCATGTTTTCTCTCTCTGCTGCTGCAAAAGCCTAACATTTCAAGATTTGAATTAATAACATGACCATAATGAAAAGCACTGTAAAGTTAAGAAAAATCAAACCTGCTGTTCTTGCTTGTAGAAAATGAATATGGCTTTCGCCACATTGTGCAGTGATTCTTGCAATACATTGGTACAGAAAACAGCAAGTGCTACAGGTGGGCAAAGTCTCAACTCATTGAATGCTGTTATCAAACCATTGCAATACTCAGCTAATGGATAAAATTCTACCAATTGTTCTGGTGGATTTTCCTAACAAAAGCAAATAAACAATTCTTCAATTATTCGTATTCATTATTCTTGATTATACCATCAATTTCTATAATCATACTTACAGACAGAGTAACAACTTGTACTTTTATGTCAGTTCTTTGAATTTTATTAATCAGAGTAAACGTATCCATATCTTTTTCAAACTTTCGTGTTGTTTTACGTATACTCAGTTCGAATTTTTCTCTAATAACGCGTACAAAAATATCAGCCATTCTACCCGCAAAATCGACTCCAACTCTACCGAATGACAAGCCAAAGTATGTACATTGGCCTAAAATAGAATCGATGGAAGTGACACCAGGAAGATCTTGTTCTAACGTTGCTAAAAATTGTGATATCTTTTCCTCCAGCCAGTGATAAAATATGGCAGATTCATTTACTGTAAGGTCTTTTCCAGGTATAATTAGTTCATCGTCATTGAACATAGCACGATACTGTGTAATAATATTGAACAAGTGAATTCTTGATAGTTCTATCGTCTTTGTTATATGGACATTTGCTGCAAGAATGATTGTGAAAATAATTGACATAGAAATTTATGAAACAATATACTATAGAATATTATCTTACGATCTTCTTTGGGAATGGCATTCAAGAGACTCTGGAGCCAACTGTCTCGGGCTTGTAAAAATTTAATACGTAATTCGGGCTCTGTAAAAGCATCCATAGATCTCAGTAGTCCAACAAGTTGCAAGCATCTTGGAAGTGGCAAATCACCCCGCAGAGATCCAACAACCTGTCCAACCATTCCTGACCAACTGCTCTCAATTTCTGCAACTATGGACTAAAGCACTAATTAAATAAGTGTATCAAGTTGTACATGCATTTTTCCAATTAAAATATCTTACAGATATAATTGGAATGTCGCCGTGCTTTGCTCCTAATTGCCTCACATATTGGGATAACTCCAATGCCTCGTTATATTGGTTGCTTCTTAGGCATGTTTCCATTAACTGGGGCATTTCAAGTATCTCAAGTAACTCAGCATTTCTTGTCAGTGTCAAACTATTCACTTTTCTATGAACATTTATGTCTTTTGATGTATCACAGAAATCTTGACATTTATCCACAAAATTTGGAATTTTCTGGACGAAACCATTCAATCTACTCTCAGTTTCATTGAACTGTAAAATAAGAATGATCATTTTTAGCAATATATTTTAAAATAAGACAGTAAAATTCCCTGAGTGTTACCTGCTTGAAAATTTCACGAGAGCTTTCAGCAGTTTGGATAAAAGTCTTATAATTTGTAAATACAAGTTCTTGCGTGGTTTGTAATACAGAGTTTTTCTCGTCATTGAGGTGATCAGGTTCTTTGCCTTATAATACAATTAGTACACAATTAATGCCATGTTCAGATTTTCCATAGTAACTCATAAAAGAAGAAAAGTGACACCTACTTAGTTGATCAACGTCATATCCACCAACTTTAGATAGATAATGATAAAAATCTGGATTTTCTTTCCATGATTCTGCAACATTGAACAACACAAAGGACAAACGTATAATTACACAGACTTAAAATTCATTTCGAAAAAGTTAATTTTTTACGACATACGTGGATTACCTGGTATACCATCCGGAAACACCAAATTTATCACGTTCTCGGTTTCGATATCCATTTTTTATCAACATATGACGATCCCAATTGCCATTTGTCCACAAATAATACTGCTACTTTACAAATGCACTCTTAATTCAACAACAATTTAATGAAAATGCTATTCCGGTTTTCGAAATGCTCCGAAACCAATCGGACACACACACATACGCAACGACATATGTAGTTTTGCATGCAGAGACATATGTCAGCTGTTTGATTGAGTGTCCAGTGATTACCGTGCGTCAAGTCACAAGACGTAAACGTAAATCTTGGATTTTCAAATATATTATATACACCAATATACATTCAGTGTTTTGCATTAGAGCACTACGCGTTTGTGATTGCGGATGGCGTGTCGGTTCTGCAATAAGGGTTACGTATTTTGATGCATGTGTAGATTTTAGTGGATATATATCGGTGATACGCACAGGTGATGCACGTAATCTTACGGCAAATGTACTTTAATTGTATACTGTGATGTATTCTACTGTAGAATATAACTATTATACATTACATTTTTAGTTCTCTTTTTATATATTTAATAATACATGCTATATGCACATCAAGTAACATAACCTACAAAATAACTATCGGCAGCTAAGAATCCGTCTTTAAAATGTGGAAGGCATTAGTTTCTACAAAAGTGGTAGCTTCCCACAAGATTATGGAGAGGAGTCCTGTGTCAGCTGTATTATTCTACAGACAACTGTTTTGCGGACGTAATAACCAATAATTAACGATTTCCATAAGGAAAACGGACTAGATTTCTCACATGCTCCTCACTCAAACATTTCCTCTGTATTAAGAGAAGTTTTGTTCCCAGATTTGAAATCGGCAGCAGCCAAAGATGATAATAAAAATGAAAGTCCGCGATTGCGCGAATTTAGAGAGAAATTACGAGAACGTACGCCTATAGGTATGTAATTTCTTCAAAGAAATTTCACCCTGTCAACCTGATTAGGAAGAATCTTTTAAAAAGTAGCACCAAGTGTTAATTAGTAAACTATCTACAAGAAAAAAAAAATTGCTCACAGCTACTATTGCGTCATTCGATAGAATATAATAATTTAATGTATATTAGAACGATTGGAAGAATTGGAAGAAGGAAAACACCCGTATCAAGAAAAAGAACCATTAGAGGAATTCCCAAATAACACAAATCCAAAAACAGGGGAAGTTGGTGGTCCACGTGGTCCAGAACCGACTAGATATGGTGACTGGGAGCGAAAAGGTCGTGTTAGCGATTTTTGAGAAAGATTTGTTATTAATTATGTTTGAAAAATATAAAAACCATTACTAGTAAAATTGAAAATACTTTTAACGGAACACATATGAAGACACGGAACTGTTTGATAAGTCATGCCTCTCTGTGATAAATATATATTAGTCTAAATACATGCTTCTAAATAAATATTATGTTTGATTTACCTCAAGCTTTAATTTTTTGCAGTGCATGTTAGCTTACAAACTTGTGTTTAGGCAAGAAGTATCAAAAGTTTTCATATACAATGCTTAATTTTGAGGGAAAGCACTATACAGGGTATAACAGATAGCTTGGAACTAGTTTTTTACCATCGAATTATCGGTAATACGGACATTGCGTGATTGTTTTGGTAGCCGTGTAATGTCAAGCGCAAAGGCTGAATAATTAATTTCATCTGATTCTGACGGTTTCTGCCACGTTTTGCAATCTTCCCGACCTTTCCAGGGGCTGAAATTTGGTGGAGAATGTTTTCTTGCATCAAGGAAGAAGTGATATAAATTCCAGAGCCCTAGCTCAAAATTCATTTTTTCGCAAATTTTTCCATATGTACCCCTTCACAAATTTTCGATTTTTCGAAGGTTCTCGGACTTTGACGAACGCTTGATTTTTCGATTGTTTGTGTATCAAAACGAAAAGAAAACATGAAACCAGTGGGAGAAATGCCGGAATTGTACCCAAAACATATGGAAAACCGATCCTGAAAATTTCAGTTTTGAGGTTTTTCCCATGTTTTTCATACTTCCCGACATTTGCCGGGGCTGTAATTTGGTAGAGAATGTTTTCTTGCATCAAGGAAGAAGTGATATAAATTCTAGAGCCCTAGCTCAAAATTCATTTTTTCGCAAATTTTTGCATATGTACCCCTTCACAAATTTTCGATTTTTCGAAGGTTCTGGGATTTTGATGAAACTTCATAAATCCATTGTTTGAGTATCAAAACGGATAGAAATCATGAAACCAGTGGCAGAAATGCCGGAATTGTACCGAAAACACATGGAAAACCGATCCTTTATAATTCTCTTTTATGGTTTTTCCCATGTTTTTTATACTTCCTGACATTTTCCGGGGCTGAAATTTGATGGGGAATGTTTTCTTGCATCAAGGAAGAAGTGATATAAATTCCAGAGCCTTAGCTCAAAATTCATTTTTTCGCAAATTTTTGAAGGGGTACATAGGCAAAAATTTGCGAAAAAATGAATTATAATGTAAATGAATTATAATTGTATATATGAATACAAATACTACGCAACCCTGGCTGCGTTTTGTTTAATTCTATTGCAGTAAAATTCGGAATGCACACGTTTAGGAATTCAAGTGTTTAAGATGACAATTTTAAAACTGCGCTGTGCCTATTACTAATGAATTTCAAGTCTGTAAACATGATCGGAAAGCATATTATGAAAGTACATGCTTTGCACAAAGGAAGTAAGCAAAACTATAGTTTCAATATCCTCTTTTGGTGTTGTTTGGAAATGTACTGTTAATGCATTTCGTAAAACAGTTTTATCCCGTGCTGCTACGACAACACCACCGATCCCAGAGACTGAAAAAGTAGAATCTAATAGAATGAAGCAGTTTCATGAAAAACTTTCGTTACAGCCACCACCAAGTAAGCACGATTATTATGAATTCCTAATCTGCAGCAGTTCCCCAAGTTACTTGTAATTATATGCTAACATCATATGCAAACTTTAAAACCTGTCGCTGAACATGCTAATAAAATTCAAATATCCGCATTAAGAAATCCATGACAATAATTTCTTCATGTAGGAGTAAAACCTGGTGCGCGTTTCGTGGAGTTGGTGTTGGTCGAGACTGATAGCAAAGGAGAGTTCGTAGCAAATTCAGAAAAAGATCCAACAAAATACGGGGATTGGCAAAACAATGGACGGGTCAGCGACTTTTGAGTTGAAAATCATTTATATTCCATACGCGGCTTTCATTTAAAGATATAAATGTATATTCAAAGTACAAGAAAAAATAACAATCTCCGTTTCTTTTCACCTACAAATCCATATTAATTGTATCTTATCCAATAATACTAAATAATACTATCAGATTTCAGTTTCTTCAGTATTGGAACTGTTATGTGGATGTATTGGACTGTCAATGCTAGCTGAATAAAAAAATGGTCATTTGTCAGTTTGCTTTCTTTGAACACCGCGCTGTGCTACCTGTACTTGACACTTTCACTAAACCTAAATATTGACACAATAGCTGTAAACGGGACTCACGATATGAAATAACTCTGTAATATAAAGCTAAAACAGCTACCACAATCTATGACAAACAATTTGGGGACACTGAATTCACGAACTGTCTCCAGATAATTACGCATTAATCCTTATACATTCTATATTTTGTTTTAACTGCTGGCACCCACAGAATATTTGGCATAAAAGTTTATAATACAGACGGTTTATCAAAATTAATATACTTATTAGACCCCTTTTGAAGTACTATCGATACTATTAATACAAAATTGATTAAAAATATTATCTTTCACTACGAGTATGATCAGCAGTGTATACAGTTTTGTTAATGCAAAAAAGCTCTTAATACATTGTAGGAATTCTAGTGTGTAGAGTGAAGATTGCTTTAGACCAGCAACTTAAGATCTGTTTTTAGTTAGTATCCCATCAACATTAGGCCACACATGGTTTAATACATGCAAGTATTTCTGTTTATAGTATCTTTCGCATTTATAGTTAGTAATGACTGCAACTTATGTCATAAAAATTATGATCACTACTTGATTCAGAAGGCAATAAAAAATCGTGTTGTACTAAAACAATGTTGGGATAGCAGATTACTATTGATTGTGGATGTTTTGCCTCTATCACACTTCTTTCTATAGTGACTTTATATTTACAGTACAGGGTCATATTACAATAGGCATATAAAGAACAACCTTCATCTTACACTGACATATAATGAGCAAATACAAAATACACATTTTTATGAAAATAAAAATGAAAAAATAGAAAAGTATGTACAAAATGGCGAATCTTATATTAAGATTTATTTGTCCCTAGTACTAACCAATGTTATTGGATACTGTTTTTGTGAGCACCATACTGCTCGTAGTATCAAATAAGTTCATTTAGGTAGAAATTAAAATAAAAGATATATTCCAATTTCTCACTAAATAGAATCATCATGCACGGATGTACTTGGAAGCTGAAATATTATAGTATCGTTCCGATTGCTGCGATAAATCGGTGCTGCAAAAGTTCGTATTATATAAGGAATGTACGAACAATGAAACAAAGCTGTGGCAGACCATGGTAGAGTAGTCGATATAATAATTGAGATGATAAAATGAGAGGCGAACAATTTATTACTAAAATGAATACTGCCAAACGCTTAAAGAGATTCCAACAAAACTGTTTTCAGTTTCAAAGTACACCATGCTGATATTTATTTGAACTTACGCACTTAATTCGATGCAACTATGAAAAAGACCCGTTTGTTAATTGCCCATTCAAATTAGAGCATAGACCTGTTTATAAAATTTATCATCGCGATATTAAAAATGAAGTATGTCTCCAAAGTACAAAGGAACATAGTAAAATTGCGACATAAATACAATAATACAAAATAATTGTTGTCAGTCTTTCATCTAGCATCGACGGACCTGTAAGTTCCAGTATCGAGGTTTCATCGAATTTTAAAGATTATAGATCTTAACGAATTATAAACTATAAAGTTTTATTTATAGCTAACACATCCCGCATCATCATATTTCTGAGAGTCCATAAGGCATTAACCACATTTCCATGGTTGCCCACACCATTCCCCAGCCATTGGCCAGGCAATTTCGTTACATCAGGAATTTGAGTATTTTCGGGAGTTGCGTTCATTTGTTTATCCCAATTTGATATGTACCGATTTTCTACATTTAACCCTTCGATGTATCTGCAAGTTACATAAAGTTGCATTTAGAAAAATATTTAGGTAATTATATTTATACTCTTATAGAGTTTAAATAACTATTTTTTAAAAAGCAGGTTGCACGCTTATTTGTAACTGAACAGTCCAAAAATATGACTTAATTATGATAAACACTGTCAGGGCCCGTTACAAATTAAATATTATATTGTAGATATAAGGAAATGATAAAAGCAAAAATGTATCTATAAATCCCCACCTCAAATAAGCGTCTGAATGTAGAACACGACTTGGTCTTGGAGGCACTGCCACAAACATTGGTTCTGGTTGCTTCACAGCAGACACATTACTGGTTTGGGTGGCAGCTGCAGAAGTTTCTAAACATATATTTAATTGGGAAGTTAATTTATGTCTATAGTCCAGTGTTAGCTAGAGCATATTATTTGTGTTAAAACATTCAAAATTTGTATACCTGTTTCCATCGGAGGTAATACAGTAGGTCCTTTCGACGCCATATAATTCCTATGCATAACAATACACATAACACAGTGACAAATCAAAACACATATAAGATACATTATAAGAATTTTAAAAAAAAATCTACCTGCTTCTTTCAGAAGGTGGTATAATACGACCATTAGATTTAAGAATGTGAACTTCCTTCACATGTCGGGCAAGCCTTTGTACACTAGGAAATGGTGGTACAGACTTCTTCGTACGTCCGCAGCCACGCCACTGACATTGAAATTCTACATCTGTACGACAATGACACATAAAATTTAGTATTACCAAAAATATAAGCAAAACAAGTCTTATCAAAAGAAACAGTACAAACCGCTGGCAGCATTAACAAAAGACGATTGAACGTGTCCATTTTGTTCTGCAATACAATGATCAATACAATCAGTCATATCTTCGAACTGCCAGTCACAATTATCCCAACAACATTCGTATACAACATCCTGCATAGAATTTGTATTGCCGGAAACAGTGGACACTTTCAATTGCCCACCATCTTCATTCATTTTGATAGCTCTCTCTTCCCATGCTTGTTTCTCGCCAGCGGGCAGTTTTCTCCACTGAAATAAACAATTGAATTCTGTTGGATTTTTCTACGAAATTGAATATCCTTACGACTTGTTCCTATTTTATTGAGGTAATATATTAGTTCCTCTAAGTAATAATGGTAAAATTAGATATATTAAAACGTATATTATTATATATTACTTATATGGTATATCATCCTCAGAAAAATTTGTGTTTGAATCTTAAATCGTACACTCTTAGTGGCTTATCAAGTGTTTGAGAGAAAGAATTAGAATGCAGATATACATACCTCGTTCCCAACAATTCTGCTAATCTCCCCAAAGGATGATTCAGGATTATTTTGTGTAATCTGCGTTCGCATTTTACTTGAATACAAAATATAGCCCGTAACTAATTTCTTACCCGCCGTTTTCTAAGGAGAAGAAAACACAAATTATAATGTCACCGTGTCATAAGTAATCATTACAATTATATTTTTATAAGTAACACATCTAATTGTTGTTCTAATATTAGGCAATGTAATTGGAATGGTGCAAAAATAAAAAGTATGCTGGCATATTTCTCTAAACAAAAATAAAACGGAACCAATGAGATGTAAGATATGAAGAAAGGGAAAACAATTAATGTCACAGTAAGGCCTACCTTTTTAGTTGACACAGGTGTTTGAGCATTGGAGAGCACCGGTTGAGCTTCTGCAGACCCAACGGACGGTGGACCACCAGCATCCATACTGTCCTCCCCAACTCCTACTCCTACTCCCACTCCTAATCCTACTCCCATGCCTAGTACATCAGGTTCCAGCTTCGGTAACAATGGTGATGCTTCCTATACCATTTATTTATATTACGTTCATTATCTGTTCCCCAACGTGATACTGTAAGACGCTTTGCTCAATATTCTTTAACTAGGATAGATTACAATAATACTGGTTATTGTGCAATGAGTAAATACGCCTAGAATCAATTGAAAATTTAATTTCAACCTCAAATTTCGCGGCAACTTTTTCAATCCATGTTGTAAATCTACGCGCTTCTGCATTATATGAACTCTGAAGATACTTTCGACTTACTAGTATCTTTAACATACTATATAAAATGAAATGCTTCATTCATAAATTATTTGGGTTAGAGTGACATGGAAGCAACATATTTGGTGGTACTCTGAATTTATCACAAATTAGCGATAAACCCAACAGGTGCTCTGAATTGATATCCTTGAACATCTATAACCACTAGTCCTATAAATACTATAGTGTAAGAACGAAATTGACATAATTAAAAAAAGGTGAATATGCCGGCATAAAGTGAAAATCATGCACAAATATACATTTTTACAGCAATATCTTTGTGCCACGCGCAAAGTGTATTTATATGCCTAATCTATCGGAACTATAACACTGGTCACATTCTTTATAGCGTAATATAAAACTGACTACTACTTATTTCTATTGTAAGACTCGTACTTTACTTGCGTGTGACATCAAGGCAGCATGCACTTATTTCTAGATATACAAAATAATCTTTCATTGACAAATTACCATTTCAAATTGGGTCGAACTTGGCGTGACGGACTTGACTTGATTTGGCGTTTGAGCCACGTCACCCGGAACCTATAACACACACATAGCATGCAAAGCAATCATTTCTCAGTTAGTGGCAAAGTACTTTAACAGACCGTTTATTTAAACTCAAGCCTGGAGAGAAAACACAACATTAACATTATACATACTTTAGCTGGATTAATAGGTCGGCGGAAGAAATAAACTTCATCTTCTGTTACATTTGGCGTGTGATTAAACTTCTTCAATCCTTGTACACCAAGTTTCTTCATTAGATTCTTACTTTCATCATATAAGGATTCGCAGATATATATATCATCCTCTGGAATTTCAGTGGGACGACCTGTACGAAGATATAAAGCATATTAATTGCAATCAAAAATCATTACATTTATGTGAATTTTGAAATTAAGCACATACTGCATATATATTCTCCATAATCAAGTACTGAACATTTGCCGACGATAGCAACTATTGGGTGTGTCCCGTCAACTGTAGATAGAAATAGTTCTTGCTTGTAGAACAGTTTTGTTGGAGTATGTGGTACTTCAGTTGGCATTAATAACCATGGTCCCTTGAAATAGCATTTTCCACTAAAAAAAAAATTAATACATTAAAATTACATTGAATTTGTTACATAAAATACTGCTGCAAAAGATGTGCAGAAACGAGTAAATGATACTGAGAATCTAACATACTCTTTGGTTGACCATATTGCATCAATTTGTGCGATTTGCTGCCTACCGCCATCAGTTGCAACATAAACAAAATCTCCAGTTTTAACACAACCGGCACATGTGTTATACTGTTCATAATATGTATTTTCTGTGTCATCTGGATTGTACAGTATAATATTCTAAAATTTGAAATCTTTAGGATACAGTCGTCTTTGAAAAAGATACGCTAAAAGTATATTCGATTTACCGGTCTTTCCTTTTCTGTTAATTTCTCGCCTTCTTCTAATTCTGCTATTTCTTCTTTGTGCTTTTCTAGTCTTTCTTTATATACAGATATAACCCTTTTGGGCTCTAACGGTTTGTCTCGTGAAACTAGTTTCAAATGATCAGGATCGAAGTTCCAGACTTTAATTTTTTTAAAAGCTCTTGCCTTTGTAGAATACCGTGACTCGCAAACGTAAACGTCCTTTTCTTGGAAACCTTCGGGCTGCATTCTAAAATAATCTTTAACACTCAGCACGCAGCATCTTCCAGCTACCTTAACTAAAGGTACAGCAACATGAGCATCGCTTTTAAATAATTCCTTGTCAAGGAATTTCCTAGATGCAACATGGTAAGTTTCGCTTGGTCTGTAGAATAGATTTCCATATAACATTTGTTGACTCTCTGTATTTGTCCAAAGTCGTTCGATCAGGACCACACTGTATTCCATTCCCCTTTCTGTGGGCTCAATATATGCAAAGTCACCAGCCCTGTATATTTCTTGATTGAAACTCATTGATCCACCATTATCACTGTTATTCTCTTCTGAAGTCGTATTTGTCTCTGAATCCTTGTATAACGTATGATATAATATTAGTACTGAACTCCCTGATATAAACGAATGTCTTGCAAAAAACTAATAATACCTTTGTCTCATTTCCATCACAACTTTCTTCCTCATTGGGTAACGTCAATTCTTGTTGTTGCTTCAAACGTTTTAATTCAGCTACTTGCGTAGACAAATCAAGGAGGGTATAATTTAATGCGGGTGAATGTAATAGGTCTCCACTTCGAGTCACTTCATCTCTAGTACGTAAGAAAAATGCCTGCAACTCCACACTATCCTCAAACGGCTGTGAATCCGTACGAGAAAGTCTTCTAGCTCTTTCCAAACATGTGAATACATCTTCTTGAAATCGGTCTAATCTTTTATAAACCCCACGATCTAACCTTCTCTTAATTAAGTCCAAAGAAAGTCCACGTATTCTAAATATCAAAATGATCAAATAAATTAGAAAGAATACGCATCAGATCTTGTAAAATCTCAATTGTCAATTGCTCAATAAATGCTCCATTGCAAACATACTTACTTTTTGCCATCAACAATGTCATGTTCTGGAAGTTCTGCCATTGAATCTGAATAACATCTTCCCTCTTCATCTTGGTGATTATAAAGAGCAGTGAATATTGAGGCCAATATCTCCTGGACTGCAGCGGATACATCTGGTACATTTTCCTCATCCTCGCTTAATTGCAATTTTGTTTGTAATACTAATCGTTGTAAAATTAAAGCATCCTGCAATGAAACATAATTGATGTTTTTTAACCACACATCTTTATTGATTTTCACTGTATTTAATTCTTCCACTCGCAGCCTAAGAATAAATATTGTATTTCGTACTAATAGGAGAACAATATATGACTTTACTTCTGCTTCATTTTTCTTGGATTTTTTTCGTAAGTGTTGATCAACCTCTTTATCCCGGAATAGGCGTATAAAACACGGTCGGAGCTTTAAAGAATTTTGTTTAGTAGGTATGCTTCCCATATAATTATTCGACGTTTGCTTTAACATTTTTCCAATTGCCGAATTGTTTACAAAGCAGCGTAAAACACGTACGAAATACGCGTCCCCGTATTCACCGAGTTTTCACACCCTAAGTTTCTGTATAAGCATCATTGATAGCCATTGCACTATTTTAATGCCATTGTGTACATTATTTGTGTATAAAACCGCCGCTTAACGTCCAAATAACTCTACAGAAGCAGTGACACTAGCAAAGATGTAGAGAAGCTAACTTCATATAACCTCAAAAATTTTAACAGCTAACGGCCTCGGCTTTCCATGTTTTAGCGGGAAATTTCAATTTTGACACTATCCTCCACAAATTGCTAAGTCCGTGATATGTATACCTTCTCAGATTCATGCGATTTCACACGGATAAATAAATACCTAATAATAATTTGAAAGAAATTAATGCTACTTAAAGTAAAAGACTAATTATATGTCAATTATATGTGTACAAACCTTATATATTTGAGAATCTGGCTCATTGTATTTGCAAGCATTGTCAAACATCAAAATAAAATCGGATACCAGCTCATCCAAGTTTTCATAACCATTATTTTTCAACGTTGACGCTATTTTCTCCATATTCATTGGCTGCTTTATTACTTCGTAATAATCAGGATACTCATTTTTATTTGGCAGTTTCATAAAAATTAAAGATAGCTGCCTTCCCTTTGCATCATGGTAGTCCTTTATAGTATCGTACATGGTTTTTAATTTTTGTAAATGAAGGGGCACGACTTTTTTTGGTCTCCTAGGTATTCAATGAAACATGACTCATTAAATCTACAGTGCAATAATCGTATTTGCGCGATGTAGATAGTATCATACACTTCACGTACTACAATGGTACAAACATAAACCATGCATAAAGATATGCTCTTATTACTTTCAGTCTACGCGAGGATTTGAATGATATTAAAGTTACTGCTTAACGCCTCTTCATTTTCAACATGAACTTCAAAGTCTTAAGTATCTATTAACCTAGGTTTTCGTTAGATTTTTAAACATGCTTACATTGTTAATCTTATGGGCGTGTGTAGCGTTACGTACCCTACATTTCTAGTAGGAGTAGATCCACTCGATTTTGTGGGTTTCGGAGTCTCTGGTAAAGGACCGAGTTCCTTTACCTTATCCATCAAAACTCTTTCTAGAGTATTTGCATCCTCATATATTAGCGAGCCTTCCTCGTTATACTGACGGCAATTGTTAAACATTAACTGGAAATAACATAAGTTAAAGGTTACGAATCTTGATAAAAATAAGCGTTTCTTCCATTATCTAACTTAAATCACCTACTTTAAAGTCTTGTATTAGTTCGCTTTCGCTCTGATATTTCTCAGCTTTGATATTTGCTTCAATAGCCAACATATCAATTGGTTCTGCTATAACTTGATAATAGTCTGGATACAATTTTTTAGAAGGTTTCTCCATAAACATTAACATTGGTTGCCGTCCATCCTCGCACTGTAAATACCGAATATTTTTTATATTAATGAGTTTTTATATCGGGAAACTGCGTTTGGAATTACTTACAACGTATTCTATGACACATTTAACTAATGCATATAGTCTCTTCTTTAGCGGTATATTGTCTTTATACTTTCCACGTGTTAACAAGTTCGAAGCGCGCTTGATGAGTTTAGGCTGATGCAGACTGTTTTCAGATTCACTTTCAGAATCTGATTCCTGTAAATTTCATAGAAAATATATTTACAGTTAACTTACATTCTGGTTAGAAGTAAAAAAAACGTTGCGTAAGCAACAGATAAATATATTTGAAAAACTCACTTGATCAAATTCTAATAGCTCCTGCACTTTTTCTTGCATGATCTTTTGCAATTTGACAGCACACTGAAAGTAAAATTACACATCAATTTTATGCATGTGCTGCTAATTTTGTTTACATGTAAGTAAATAATTCATACCTTGTATAATCTAGATGTGTGAATATTATATTTCTTTGCATTTTCGAACATAATATTCATATCACCAGCGACTTCACTAACAGTGCCATATTCTCCTTTCTGCAGAAAGAATCATGTTTATAACATGTATCACAAAAAGTCAGCCATATACATTTAAACGTTTATACTCACTTTTATTTTTGTGCGTATTTGTAGTAAAGAAATAGGGTTCTTAATCATCTTATAATAATCTGGATACAATCTTTTTGATGGGAGCTTCCAAAAATATTCACTCATTCTAATACCTGTAATATAAATCAGTGGATAAAATCAGTTTCTTTGTTGTGCACTTTGAATTATTTTTACTTTCAAATGCTGACCGGATAACAATATATAATCAACACACCTTGATTGTTCGGGGCTGTTCGAATTGTTTGAAACAATTGCCACTGCTGATTATCAGCTTCTTCAGTCTCTGCAGCTTCTTCTTCTTCATCATCACTTTCCTCGTCTTCATCTGGCAATGCAGCTGTTTGTGCTATTAGTGTCTGTGCCATTGTGCGACTGCCTCGTTTACTTCTTGTCGACGGTGCAGTTGTTATAATTTTTGGAATACTAGAACTTAAGCCACTTTCTTGCTTCCTAGCTGCAGCAGTAATAACCTTTTTCAACAACTTTGCATCCTTGTAAATTTGAGAACCCGGCTCATTGAAGTGACACGCATTACGACACATGAGAATTAAATCTTTTTCCATATCTCCAACAGTGCTATATGCTGCTTCTTGAATTTTCCGTGCAACTGTTTTTAAGTCCACTGGGGTCTCAATTACTTCATAGTACTCTGGATATAACTATAATTACATACATTTTTTACAATATGTTTATCAAAATACCGACAACATTTACTTTGGGCTATGAAAATTTGATTTACTTTTTTAGATGGTTTCAGTTGAAATGCTGGATGCACAGGTCTATTGTCTGTTGGATCTGCGGCTGTCATAACAGCTGCAAATAAGTCTTCAAAAAGTTGCATTGTTTCCTCATCTGGATTTGTAGAACTTTCAGATGTGTCTTCCGTATCTTCTTGTTTGATCGGAACTTTTCGAGCCTTTCAACATTGTATTCAGACACAATATTATATTACATTACCAATGTATTCTACTTTTATGTCCAAGTTATAACTCACCAGTCGTCCAACCTTCAAAATAAGTTTTCCTTTAGGCTCTGGTTCTTCATATTCTTCCATAATACGATTCTTTGTATTTACACATAGTTCCCAAAGTTCAGTTGCGTCTTTATATTCAGGTGATGTACGCTATTAAAAAGAAATCACTACTTCACAAACTATACTAATTTTCTACACTTAAAACTTAGTTTATAAAATCGTAAGAGACAAAAAGAAATAGTAAAAACATTACTTACCATATAAAAAGCTTTTGCATTATTAACCATAAGTTGTATATCTGCTGCTAAATCATCCATATCTCGATATTCATCGGTTTTTAGTTTCTGCTGTACTTTTAATAAGTCTATAGGATTTGATACTACTTCGTAGTATCCTGGTTCTTGTCTCCGCTTAGGCACACGTATAAATGCATCGCATAGTAATGATCCATCTTCTTTCTTTTGATTGCGTAGTACATCATATAATTGTTGGCACAAGTCACTCTAAATAGAGTAGAATACATGTACATGGACGGTATCAAATAATTGCAATGCTTAATCTACATGTATTTTTAATTAATATAAAACAACTAACAATAGAACATAAATTATACTTGTATGCGTATCAACGAAATCCTAAAACGAAGTCTCCGGGAGATATTATGGTTTAATACAATTCGCAAAGGTAACTTACAGGATCTAGTTTTTTCCGCCTCTTAGTCGGTTCTGGAGGTATATCATCACCATCATCCTCTGTACCACGGCTTGCAACAGATGATGTTCTACGGCGTTTGTTCATCTTGAACAATCTTTAAGACAAGGGAAAGAAACATGTGAATCCTGTGCACTGTAACATATAAGTTGTTTGTGCAAAGTTGGATACATTGCACTCCTCTCCCAGATTTAAACAATGGTATGCCTAACAAAAATATACATACACAAGAACCAGGTACAGAAATTTAACTGGTTCAATGAAACTGTGTTATTCTAGTCACATAAAAGGAATACCTGATATAGATGTAGACAAATTAATTCCTAGTAAGATGACGCACACTAACCAAAAGCGATGCTTGTATCCTGGAATCTGTTCGCGTACGTATCGTATACGGGAACAGATACGATATACAACATACGATCGCAACCAACGTTATTTCACCGCCATGATACGTCGCCACTGTACTTCAAACTGCAGAACTATACAGCATTCTAATTCTACTCGATAATACTGCAAACGAACTATTTCCCGAGTAAAATGTAACAGCAGTTATGTCGAGGATGCACATTGGCTTAATTTACGCATTAGTGCGATTGGTTTTCAATACTGTATGGTAAATCATTGGCCGAATAAAATTTGCCGCCATATCAAAGCTACTACATTGCACTTTTAGAGGCCGTACACCCAGCAGGAATCTCGTTACTCGTGTTGTGGGATTTTCACAGAATTACTCTCAATGGGTCTCACCTGATGTTGCAATCTGTGTGTATTGATATCTGCTAATGTGCAACATGTAAAACAGTCAGGAACGTACTAAATATACTACACTTTTTCTCTGCCATCTAGCACTGTGACACCCGACCTGGCAAACGTAAGCGCCATGCCGTAAGCAACCGCGGGCTTGCAACACTCCCGACACGAACCATACGATCCTATTGCAAGAAATTCTAACTGCATAATCGCATCTTCTCCTAAGCAGCAAGATTAATCTGCAGATAACAAAGTTTTGTCGCCTACTGTCTTCACAAAGTATCTGCACAAATTACTACATGGACGATTTAATATAAAAGCTGACAGTTGTACAGTCAAATTGTACAAGCGTTAAAGTACTTATCCAAATGCGATAAATCCAAACGTGTAATTAGGTAACATACGGTCTGTGGTCTTGCTTATTCCTCTGTGACTGTAGCTTTTGGCGGTCGGTAATATGCCAGCTGGAGACATCGCGCCACACTGCTAAACACAAACAATTACCTTTCTAGTAGAAAATGTACATATATTGGTATCACGTGGGATTTGAATTCAAACTTAAACGTATCTATCTGCATACACATGTGCCGCGTCAGTTTATGAAAACATAATATGAATTCGAGCTGTTTATTATGGAGTGTTGCTATGAACTGGATGGAATGCATATAATATGTAGACAATGTAAAATAGGCAGAACACCGAGGACACTGCTTGAAAATTATTCTATATAAGGACGCAGCTAGTATAATAATTGAACCACATCGTTAAATGTCATATAGCTAAGTATTTTTATTCTTACATTTTTGTAAATGACATGAATCGAAAACCACCAATCCGAACGTATAAACGGAGAAATGCAGCAAGTAACGCAGTATTGTTCCATGGAACTTCGTCTACCGTATCAGGGGGAAAGAAATGGATTTCTTCTCCTGAAAGAGAAAATACTATCAAGATAGAATCGAATGAAAACGATTCCTTAGGTTACGATCCGTTTGACACAACATTTGACAGACTTGCAAGAAACGCAAGGTATGTATGTTATTGCATTTTACTCTGACTTATTTATAATATTGTCAAATTTTGGCTTTTTATAGGTTACCTCCGCCACTCTGTAACAATGAGGAAAATTCTTGGCTCAGTAGCAGTGATAATACGAGTAGGGATGAGGGTGTCGCAGACAATAATTCTGTATCACGAGTTTCCATTGATTTATCCAACTTGAATATACGTAAACATGTTCCTATAAAAGCACAGACCAAGCGCTCCCATACACGAGTATTAAAGGGAAAAGACAGTAAACAAATATCGTATAATTGCAAACGAAGAAAATTATCAATATCAATTAACAAGAGTAGTTTCTCAAATAATGCGATTAAGGTATTCAAAGAAAGAAATAAGTATATATTGAGTACATATCAAATACTTATAAGTGTTTTATTAATTTTAAGTTTTTGCATACTTGTTTAGAAGCAAAAAAAAGGTACTTCTACAAAGATACTACAAGAGCAAAATGAAAACATTATCAAAGAAGAACAATTAGTCAAGGACAAAAATATTCCATTATTAAGTACCAGTAACTTTCAGCAAGAAGGAAAACTGGAACACTCAGTAGATTGGTACAAAGTAGAAAACAGTGCAATGAATGTGTCAGCATTAATGAAGGCGATAGATATTAAACCATGTTCAGTTAAATTGCAAGATTTATACGAGGAGAAAGAAAATGAAAGATATATTCAGAATATTGGAAAAACCATGGAAAGCACTATATTGTTGAAACATATCAGTGAAGTAGGAAATAATAGTGAAATGAAATTGAACTATTATAAGTCAGAAATTGTATCGCAATGTAATGAAAAAAAGATACAAAATTGTTTTGTGAAACTTGAAAGGTTGGAACCAGTATTCAGTGAGAACAAAGCCATTAGTAAACCTAAGGTAAATGCAATATGTAGCACACCCATGCACAAACATAAAAGCAGAGTTCTACATTCCCTCTTACTCTCACCAATACCAATATATTGCAATAAAGAACCTGCAATTTTAAAGGAACAAACAAACAATAGATCTAGAAATAATTCTAATCAATATTCTATGTCTTTCAAATTGGACAACACAGAAACTTCATTCACAACACCCAAGAGTATTAAAAGTGATCGTGATCATAGTTGTTACAACCAGTTAAAGCAGATAACACATAAGGAATGTATTCAAGAAGATGACTCCGATCTATTATCAAGACAAAAATGTTTAAAAGAAGTGAACGATAGGAAAAATATTACAAATACAATCCCAATTACTGATAGGTCAGAGTCTCTACTCAAAGAGAGGAAAGTTGATGTAAACTCGTCTTCCAGCATACAAAATAGTAACTGTAGTGAAAGTGATATGTTCAGTCAAATCGGCGCATCAACTTCATCAATATGCCAAAGTATGGCAAATAGAACCTCTGAAGATGATGGCTGTAGCAATTTCATGTGCAAAGATCTTACCAAAACCTCGGATGTTAAATGCATTGACGTTATAGAAACACAAGATACCCAATTAACTTTATCAAAGAGGAATAATAACAGTTTCGAAAGTATACTCACTGGGACACTGAGTATAGAAAATCCAAACGATCAAGATGATAATGAACAAATGAAAAACGATAAGACAACTTCGTTGTTGGAACTTACATCAGAAAAATCAGTTGAGAATAATAGTTTTCTACAGCTTCGAGTAGTTCTTCAACGATTACAGGATTCTGTTAGAGTTACAAATAGAAGGAAGCAATATCGCAAGTGGACTCTTGCATTAAGCAAGATTTCAGGCGAAAGCAGCATATCTAATAATATGTCAAAAATCTCAGAATCTATAAAAGAGAATGAAATACTTCCTATACCCTGTAATGAGGAAAGATCTATTGAAAAGACGTCAGTAATGGATACAGATTTAGATCTAACATCTCGCTACTCTAAGAAATCGTTCTTCTTAAAACGTGGAAAGTCTTGGACGCGATCCCTTTCTATACTGAATAATGTTCAAAATGGTGTAGATTCGGATACAGTAGCTTATGGCAAAGGGAAAAAGTGGAGCCATAGTGTCAAAGATGTTCTCGGTATGCAAATGCAAGGTAAATAGATTTTCAAAGTTTGCATCAAAACGTATGCAGAAGTTCTGGTTTATTAATCAAATATTTTCATATTTAGTTTTGTTTATGATAATAATTGGAAATATTTTAAAACAATTGAAGATTTTTCTAATACACGTGATTAACATTACCATGTAATATTACCTACGATTATATTGTTACTAGGGATTGAGGAAAACAGTTTCAAGGAAAATGAAAACATTGACCATGAATCACTACAAATTTCGGAATCTAAATTAAACGATGAATGTAATAGGATAAGAAGTACTGCTAACTTTGGCCGCATTTCAACGAGAATATCAGTTCGAGTTGTTCAAACTGGTAAACCGGCAAAACATACAGATGATGCTTCATTTCTTGAAGCTTATGGTATCCTACCAACAATAAATGACACTCGAACATCTACATGTAAGGGTAATAAAACTTGCTAATTATTTAAGTTAATTCAATTAATTTTTTGTGTAATTTAATTTGCTGTTCTACAGTACCTCGGCGGACACTCATAAATAATATCGGCCCTGTTAATAATTTACCCCAGTTCACTCAAGATTACACTCAATTGAGAGCAAAAGATGCTGTATTAAATAGATGTAAACAAAAGGACTTTCTGTTCTTTGCAAAGTATTTTTCCGAATCGTAAGTATTATAAAATCAAAGAATATAAAATTAATTATTATAACACAAATTCTTTATTCAATAATTCTTTGATTTATTAGGTATTTGGGATGTTGCACAAAGATTGGAGAAGGGGTCTATGGGGAAGTGTTTTTACACGAAGATGAAAACAATAAATCTGTAATTAAAATTATTCCCATAGAAGGTACTGAAAGTGTGAATGGGGAACCACAAAAAAAGTTTGGGGAGATCTTGTCAGAGATTGTTATCGCAATGTAACCACATTACCATTAACTTAATTATAAGAGTTTTGTATTTAAGTCAAATCTAACTGAATACTGTTTACAGGGAATTGCATAATTTAAGATTTAGCAGTACACATTGGACGGACGGCTTTGTTACCGTACGAAGTATAAAGTGTGTGAAGGGAAAATATCCTGATAAGTTGATAGAACTTTGGAAACTATATGATGATGAAAAAGGTTCAGATAATGATTGCCCGGCTATGTTTAATAAAAACCAGTTGTATATTATTCTTGAACTCGGTCATGGTGGTCAAGATTTAGAGGCATATATATTTCACACTGCAGAACAAGCACTAGCTTCTTTTCAACAAGTAAATATCCTTCAACGTAACGTTTTAGACTTTAATAAAGTGGATGGCTGATTTTTAGTTTCTTTCTTTTTAGGCTGCTGTAGCGTTAGCAGTCGCGGAAGACACTCTGCAATTTGAGCATCGAGATTTACATTGGGGAAATCTCTTAATATCTAAAGCTGATGAAAAACATATTCGTTATAAACTTCCAGATAGAGAATTCAATGTACCAACTAAAGGTGTAAAGGTAACATTTGATTATAATACTTTGATACCGTTTTAAAATGTAATTTTTACATTAAATTTCTGGTTTCAGGTTTCCATTATAGATTTTACACTTTCACGAATGTCATATGAAAGCTGTTGCATTTTTAACGATCTTGCATTAGATCCAGCCTTATTTACAGCGCAAGGGGATTACCAGTTTGAAATATACCGACTTATGAAAGATACAGTTGGGTAAGTATCCCTTATTTGTTTCAGGATTTGTGTACTAAAGTAGCCAAAATGGTGTATTATCATTTCTGTAACATTTACAGGAATCAATGGGAAAAATTCGAACCATACACAAATGTTTTATGGTTGCATTACACGCTGGATAAAATGATAAGTGAAGTAAGATACAAAAAGAACAATTTGAAAACTCATAAAAACGCTATATCAAAACTCGTAAGTGTAAAAAATGAGATCTTAAATTATCAAAGTGCTTATGATTTTGTGACTAACAGTGATATATTCGCAAAGGTGCAGCGCACTAATCCGCGATAAATATCTGGTTATCTTACAAAATAATTAATAGGATAACATATATATATAATTTACTGTTATTGTTCAAACATAGAAAACGTAGTTAGAACATAAAGTATTGAAGGATGATATGAACAGTTAGTAAAAATTATTTTTATATTGAACGTTTGCTTATAGTAAACATTTACGAAGTATATTTTTTAAAAGTTTACTTGAAATAAAAAGGCGAACAAAGAATACATTCGTGACAAGCATATGATAGCAATATACTCTTTGAAGTATCAAATACTTGTTGAGAATTAATTATAATAAAAAATATATGTATGTATTTTCTTGGCATTTTCGTCCTCAGTTTGTGAAATAAAAGCCAAAATCTTAAGAATAATTGTGAATATTTCCACACTTGAGATATAAGCTGCACCGGGAAATAAAATTCCACCTTTGTTGATCGACCTGAAATAAACTCTTACTTACTAAAACACAAACCAAATCTTTCCTATCATTAAACAAAAGTTGGCACTTACAACATTATTTGTCTTCATGGCATTATACGGGTAATTCACATCTCTGCATATTTGATTTAGTTTCTCAGCTTCAGATATTCTAATAATATAATATTAAAGTATCGTCAATACGTAGTGTGAGTTGATAAGTATTATGAATCGTTTAAAACAAATCACATATACTTACCGGATATGTTTCGGCTGATAAATATTGTTATTTTGTGGTTGTATTGTCATTTCGTAATTTGATCCAAAGAAAGGTTGCATTGCGTGGTCATTGCAGGAAATCTTAGCGTATTTTGGTTCTGTTTCATTGACGAAATTTGGTTGCGTTTGCTGCTTCAAATTTTCGTCTATTAAGATGTTTAGTCTTTCAGGCTTTTCTGCGGGGCGAATAAGTAATATCGATTACAAACACAATATAATTTACATTAAACCAAATTAACATTTTCTTAACGCAGAATTAAGACCCGTATTTCAATGAATTATATTCCTACTTACCATCTGCATCGACTTTGGTTTGAACGCCCACGCTGTTCTCAGTTATATGGAAATCACATAAATCATGAACGGCCAGTGGTTGTTTATCTAAAGACTGAAACATATATAATGTTAAAAACGTAAGGACTAGTCCACTCTGAATGGTATATACCTGCATGTGAGTCTCGGAATTAAAAGAATTTTGTTCACTGTTCATTGTATCTCGAAATCTCGTTTCAAGTCTCATAATACTTTCGTTATGTTTCGCAGAAAGAGCATGAACACTACTGTTATAATTTTTTTTCATCAACGTTATCGTTTTTTGATATCCATCTATTTCATTCTATGTATTGAATGATAAACTATTATTCAGTCATAATTGAGTACATATAAAATATATGAGTTTGTGTTTTTACCTTTCGAACATCTTGCAAATGTGACTTTTCTTGAATCAACCAGTTCCGTGACTCTTTTAGAGATTTGATTTCTGTGTTCTTACATTCGATGTCATGAATCAGCTTATCAATTTCTTTCTGTTTGTCATTCCTTTCATCTTCAAATTGTCTTATTATGGAGTGTAATTCTGCAAACATATGTATTATGTATTATCACATTTTAAATTAGACTTATTTTTCCTACCCTTTAGTTTTTCATCCCTACTGGAAGTAGTCATATTTAAATCATTAGAAAGCCAAGGGCATATTTCCTGATCTCTATCCAGTATCGTGACATCCGACCTTAACGTAGTTTCGCTTGTTTTGTTTGACATTCTACTAAGTTTGACGACTCTTTCATACAGGTCATTTGATAAATTGCGTATTCTTCTATTTGAACTTTCATTAACCACTTCCTGCTGCGCTTCTTTTATGAATTCAGAATTTTTGTTTTTCCAATAAACGACATCATTTTCGAGAGTCTCATTCTGTCGTAAGTTTATATCCAATTCATTTTCAAGTTTCTTGTTTTTGTCCTGTTCATTTACATATATTCTTTTCAATTTGTTGAGATGTGTCTTAAGTTTCTGACCATTCTTGTTTACTTCAACGAGATCTTTTTGTAATGTATGAATTAGATCGATCTTGCTCTTTTCCTGGTATAGAATGATAATTTCTTCACTCTTTCTCGTTAATTCTCGTTCAGTGTCACGTAGCCTTCGGTTTAAAATTTCATTTTCCGTTTCCAATGTTCGAATACGAGATTGTTTTTTCGCCACAGTTTGTTTACATTCCACAAGTATAGAAGAATATACACTTTCTTGCTTCTCGATAGATTGTCTTAAACTCTCTATGGTTTCATCCTTTTCATTTGCTGCGCTAATCTTCGCCCGTAATACATCATTTTCGTATTCCAGGCTTAGACAGCTGTAAACATATCTCCCTGGTCAAATTTAAAAGGATCATACACATTCGTACCACGTAAATAAACGTACTATGTCTGACCTGTTTTCCATTTTACTCATTTCACTTTTTAGAGCGTTAGAATTATTATCTGCTGCAGTTTTCAACGATCGCAACTCCATTATTCGCTTCTTCAGTTTATCATTTGCCAATTGAAGCTCTTTCTCTAAATGGTTTCTATCATCTTCGAGGCTTTTATTTAACGATTTCAGATGCATGCAATTCTTGCTCAATTTGGATAATTTTATTTCAGAGAGTTTGATCTTTCCCTCCAACTTCAACATGCACTCTTTCTTTCCCCTCAGCTCGGATGTTACCTCTCGTAATTCCTTTCGATTTTTATCGTTCTCGGCTTTATATCCCTCAATTATTTGCTTTAAACCATTAATCTCTTTAACGTTGTTTTCTACCGTTTGTTGTTGTTTATTTAATACCAGCTCCATTTGGGAACACTTCTTCTGGGCACCTTCCGTTTCAATATATAACAACAGTTAAAGATATCATTGTTAAATGGAAAATACATTAACATGAATAATTGCGGTGTACCTTCAAAAATTCTTCTTGTTCTATCGATACATGATTTTAAATATTGATTAAAAAGTGTATCAATGAGCTTTTCATTTAAATTCCTTGCCTCAGCGGATGATACTTCCTGCAGCTGATCGCGAAGTATGGTTTCAATAGATTTATATATATTTAATACCGTCTCTTGTAATTGTTCTGGAACACTATTAGAACTCTGCTTGATATCGATACGATGTTCCTTCAACTCGCGATACGCTTCCGAAATTACCACCTTTCTTGAATTTATATCTGTATAATCATTATTTACACGACTTTACTATTTTACTTTTCCATACGGTCATTTGATGTAAAGAATTTATACTTTGATTATTGTTCGATACACTTGCAATATCATTCAACACTTTTTCCACATTCTTAACTCGCTTAATTAATTCCGGTTGTTCGGATTCTGCATATTCACGGAAATCTTCTATAAGCGATTCTATTTTCTGAAGCGCACAAGATACTTGATCGATAATTTGATTTTCCAACTCGTCCGTATTATTTTCTATATTTATTTCACAGTTACTATCGACAAATGCCTGCAATATACAAACCTTTTCAAATTGTTCTTGGCATATACGAGCGTTCGCGGAACTCTTACCTGATCGGCTTCACAATCGGAGGAGAACCTCATCTTTCTACTGGTTAATAAATGTCTGTCTTCAATGAAGTTGTAAGAATATTCATCTCCCGTTTCATTCGTATTATCTCGATCCTGAGCAGGGAATAGCCTACTTTTATTGTACCCTATCACGTTAAATCGAAGAATATTATCCAAATGTCCAGAGTGAAAATATTAGAAAAAAATATTCAGGTATCCAAAAATACTTACGCACTCGTAATTCTCCCGTGGAATCTTCATTTTTCCTTTCTACGCTACCTTCAAGTTTTTGTATTTTCTGCAGAAGTTCCAGACGTTCCATTTTGTAATTTTGCAGGCGAGTCATTATAACATTCATATTATATAATATACCGCCTGGTTCATCATTCACATCAAACATAGCCGAACTATGCGACTCGTCGCACATTTGATTCAGTTCATCGAAGTTATTCAAGCTTTTCTTTAAATGACTAAAAAATGTCTTGATATCCTGCTGCATCGTTGTCATGCGCTTTTCATATTCTGATAATTGGATATCTTTGTTCTGAACAGTAACTTTCAACTCCTCGACCATACTATCCACTAATGTACTCTGCTCTATTTTTTTCTGCAATTATATGTGGATTAATGGATTCGCAAACATTTGTACAGGGTGTAACAGATAGAATGGGACCAGCTTTTTACCATTGATTTATCGGTAATACCGACATTGCGTAATTGTTTTGGTAGCCGTGTAATGCCAAGCGCAAAGGCTGAATAATTAATTTCATCTGATTCTGACGGTTTCTTCCACGTTTTGCAATCTTCCCGACCTTTCCAGGAGCGGGAATTTGGTGGTGAATGTTTTCTTGCATCAAGGAAGAAGTGATATAAATTCCAGAGCTCTAGCTCAAAATTCATTTTTTCGCAAATTTTTGAAGGGGTACATATGCAAAAATTTGCGAAAAAATGAATTTTGAGCTAGGGCTCTGGAATTTATATCACTTCTTCCTTGATGCAAGAAAACATTCTCTACCAAATTACAGCCCCGGCAAATGTGGGGAAGTATGAAAAACATGGGAAAAACCTCAAAACTGAAATTTTCAGGATCGGTTTTCCATATGTCTTGGGTACAATTCCGGCATTTCTCCCACTGGTTTCATGTTTTCTTTTCGTTTTGATACACAAACAATCGAAAAATCAAGCGTTCGTCAAAGTCCGAGAACCTTCGAAAAATCGAAAATTTGTGAAGGGGTACATATGGAAAAATTTGCGAAAAAATGAATTTTGAGCTAGGGTTCTGGAATTTATATCACTTCTTCCTTGATGCAAGAAAACATTCCCTACCAAATTACAGCCCCGGAAAATGTCGGGAAGTATGAAAAACATGGGAAAAACCTCGAAAATGAATTATTCAGGATCGGTTTCCCATGTGTTTTCGGTACAATTCCGGCATTTCTGTCACTGATTTCATGTTTTCTATCCGTTTTGATACTCAAACAATCGATTCATGAAGTTTCGTCAAAATCCGAGAACCTTCGAAAAATCGAAAATTTGTGAAGGAAGGTACATATGGAAAAATTTGCGAAAAAATGAATTTTGAGCTAGGGTTCTGGAATTTATATCACTTCTTCCTTGATGCAAGAAAACATTCCCTACCAAATTACAGCCCCGGAAAATGTTGGGAAGATTGCAAAACGTGGCAGAAACCGTCAGAATCAGATGAAATTAATTATTCAGCCTTTGCGCTTGACATTAAACGGCTACCAAAACAATCAGGCAATGTCGATATTACCGATAATTCGATGGTAAAAAACTGATTCCAAGCTATCTGTTACACCCTGTAAGCGACAAGGTTGAACTCACTTGTTGGTCGTGTTCGGCGGATATTTGTTTTATGAACATCAGTAAGTATTGTATTTCATCTTCTTTGTCGGCTAAAAAGCAGCTTCGCTCCTGGGCTTTCTTCTTCAGCTTCTGTTCCTCTCGTAAGGTAAACCTTAATTCTACGATTGCAGTTTTTGCTCCATCCAACTTCTCTTCCAATTGAACCACCTTATTCTATAAGCGGTAATAAGTAAAATTTCATTTACTTCATAAAAGGTCCAATCATGCATATATGTTATACACACTTACTGTCAATGATTCATTTTGAACTCGTAGCGTGTTAGCTTCATCAACATATTGTTGAAGTTTTGCAATCTCTTCCTCTTGTATACAGTTTGTCTGATCCTTTTTATTTAGATCGTCTTTTAAGTGTCGAATTTTCGAGGTGCACGCACGAAGCTGGTAAAAAACTGTCATTTAGAGTTTTATCGTTGGTTCGGACGAATTTCGATAAAGTGTGTTACTACCTCCTCCTTCAAATCTTCTACTTCTATTATTTCGTCGTGGCATGCCTGTATTTATTAACATTGAAATATTTACAACATATAATTTAAAGAACACAGTCTGTAATCACGATGTGTAAATTTGAAATAATTTACTAATAATAAATTATTGCCTTAAGTCTTTCGCGCAAAGAATTCACGTTCTCCTCATTGGCTTCAAGCAAACATCGTAACTCTTTATTTACCTTCTCCAGTTCTTCTAATTCAGCGTCTTTGACCTTAAAGAACAGAAATTTATCAACTTTACCGCTTTGCATCTATTAAATTCCCTCATACATTCTACTATGTAATATAGCGTACACAAAGATCGTTTTTTAAGACGATGATTTCGGAATCCTTCTCAATGATGAAGTCCTTGTTTACGTTTTCGCTCGTATCGGAATCTGAGCGATCGAATTCCAAACTTCGATCGGAAGGGATCGATATAATTCTTACTGAATCGAAAGGAACTTTCAGGAGTGGATACTTATTCACTTGCATTCCAACATCGCAAGTATCTTGCATTACCTAAATAATGCCAGTTTCTTCCAAATTTTGTAAATCAATAAGAGTTATGATAACAGTTAGATATGACTTGTAATATCTTACTTGCAGTTCTACATTCGCACATAGTCCATGTGTATCGGATTTTGAGCTGGAAACTGTAGAGTTGAAGTAATTAATTGTGTTTCCTGTTAGGTAATAGAAAATTTCATTATCATACCATTGTGCGCCGCTGATTTTCCTGAGCTTTTCGGCGAATACGAACGCAAATTAATAGGGAAATGTGGGAACTGAGATAATCGGGGCAATGATTTATTGAAATCAAAAATTGCATTGCTAAATAAGGATTTCCGAAATTCGTTGGGGTTTTGTTCAGGTAGTCGCTGATCATTTTTGCTATTAATTTTATCCTGCATTAAATTTCTATTAATACATGTACGATGCAATTACAATACGTGTGTAATTGATAATGTGGACTAACAAATCTTTGCAATTGTTCCTGTTGGCTTGAAGTCAATTCGAGTGTTTTATACTTCTGTAACTCCTTTTTTGCTGTGTGCAATTCATTTTGCGCTTTCGAAGTTAGCCCTATTATGTGATCAATTATTACGTTGAACGGAATTATGGTTCCACTCTGTAATATCGATGCAATTTTTATTACTCAAGTCGTCTGACTTCTTTAATTATGAGATGACAGATTTACGCGCACACCGGTGTAACATGTTCTGTGAGTTCACGAAAATACTGCGAACTTTCCATGGAATTCAAACTCCATGCTCGTAAATCTGAGCAAGAATCATGCAGTTTCAGTTTGCCTTCTGATCTTTTTCTCGACAGATTAATATAGTCTCCGTACGCCATAGACATGCCGGTATTCGGTAAACTCGTAAGAAAAATTCGTGGACCATGCTCTGCATAGGACATTTCACTAACGCGCGTTTTTATTGAATTTGCGAGTATTGCGGTATATACTTTGTACTTCTCATAACACGCGACTAATAAAAGCGGTAAGTTTTCTATGGCTCGGAACAGTACTGACTGTCAACCTCGAATTGATAACATATCAACCTTGCACCATAGTAACACATAATAATTTAATTAGAGTTGATTAGAATAGAGAAACAAACATGATCGGTAGAATGGAACGGAGTGCAACATCGTAAATAATAT
The DNA here is from genome assembly GCA_910593735.2 of Ectemnius lituratus. Taxonomy (NCBI): domain Eukaryota; kingdom Metazoa; phylum Arthropoda; class Insecta; order Hymenoptera; family Crabronidae; genus Ectemnius; species Ectemnius lituratus. The sequence continues at coordinate 22,565,376 of OU343034.1, forward strand.
TTTGAGAGGATGTATAGTAAAATATTTTATTTCATAAGCTGCCGTTAAAAAGTGTTACATTATTACAAATCAGTACTTTCAATAATGTTATTCTTCCTCGATTTTCTCGATATTCGAGATACCATGCAGAAACACATAGGACATGTCCTAAGTGTGTAATACATTCAAACACATTTCCAGAACCGGCTTTACGCAATTAAGTACAAAATATTTTCAACCCGCGGTGGTTGCATATAGATATGCTTCAAAACTATACGTGTAGTTTCCGTATAACATCCGAACCATTAATTTCATGAATTTTCTTGGTTCCTTGCATGTTTATTCACTTTACAATTTTCGAATTCATATTAATAATTAAGATAAATACATTACTTATGATATACTTTCCGATGCATTTCTGTAATACTTCCTTTTAGTGTGACGAACAATTTAATATAAATATAAGAGCAGAAATAAGAATAGAGCTAAAAGGAATGATCCGACGAATAAAAATGTTCTCTCAATCTAATCCTATAATGTTGATCGTTAATGATCGCTTATCTGTAACCCCCAACGTAAGTAAAAGCCTGACACTGAGTTTCCCTCGTTGCATTGAAAATATGCTAACATGTGGAATGTGTATATAATCCATGGATGCGTGATCACGGTAAACATTTCCTTGCATCATAGTGAAGGCACGGACATTTAAATGAAATATTTTACATGCATATAAATATACACCTTACTTGGAAAATTTCTTTTACACCTACAACTTGTAAAGTACATTATACTTCAAAATCTAATGTTCAATTAGACAACAAATAACATTTATAAAAAATGGAATTAAAATTCAAAAACTTTAACACTCTGAACATGCGGGATTATAAACAGAACGTGCACACGAAGATCGTGTCATCCGTTATAATAGAATAATTCGTATTTCTGCATTTTTGACACATTTGGAATGATCTGATATAAGGCCACTTAATTTCTTCGCTAGTCTGTGTCGGATAAGTACCATACCCATATAATCGCGTTGTCCGTCTAAATTACTATATTATTTACACTTTTTGTATACTGCATAAAGGCCTCTAAAACGGTAAATTAATTTACGCAAATTCATCGTCAGCATTATGTACAATTAAAAGTTACTGAAACTAATTAGGAAATGGACAGATTCTAAAGCTGTAAACAACACTAATAGAAGAACCATTTCTTGCTTTATGTGGCGACTAACTATGATTATAAAATATAGCCTAGAAAGACATCAATCACTTAATTGTTTCGCTTAAGTACACTTTAGGCTTTGCTATCAAGAGCTACAAACTATCTTAATGCTGCACAAATATTGCTGTCGGTACCTAATGGTTTTATGCACCGTCAATATTTGTATTACAATGTTGTTCACTCGTGTGTTTGAGATTTTAGAAAATAGACTTTTTCCAAAATGAATCATAGTTTAACAACAGTGTTAACTATGTTGCTTATGATACTAATTTACTGAATAAAGTATATCATTACTGAGTTATATTATATTGAACACAGCACTGATATGCCTTTCTTTATGTCTCGAAAGTTTCTCTTAAAACTCCTCTTAGCACTCAAACAATACTTAATTCCAGTCTCGTTATATTGCCTTAAAAATTCCTGCTGCGTTTTTATATATTCTCTATTGGAATTTAAAAGCATGCTGCATCATATGTATACTGTTGGATACTTTAGACACAATACTCAAAATTTAAGATTTCTAAATACTGGAGGCAAAAAATACTTATTACACATCTCAGTGTGCAATGTCCCATTTTGATATTCCATCCAACTTGCTATGCTAATTTTCCTAACACGTGATATTTTTTAGTGCAAGCTAACATAATATTTCCATAAGTACACTTGATAGTTTGAACAATGATCCAAATGTTAACTGTAATATTTCAAATAGCAGTATGACAAAAGTCTTATAAAAAATACTTTCACTGTGATTCATGTCTGCTCATTTTCTTCTATAGTTAGACTAATTCAAATATGTCAAAACAATAAAGCACTGCATGTCTTGTACACACGAAGATCTCTATGCATTATTGTCACACAGTGTTTCCATTTTCTAACTTTAAACCTACTTTTAAGGACTTTCTGTTACATATACAATTGCATTCAATTGAGCAGGGATTATACTGATTTTTGGATTAGTTTGCAAGTTATAAGTGTAAAACGCCTTGATCATGATTGAAGTGGTTTTGATGATGATGGTGGTGGTAATGATGGTGTTGAGAAGCTGATGCACTTGCATCGTCATGCAGAGCTACACCTGTTAAATCAACAATTTCATCTACATCTTCGTCACTGGCAGTTGCTGCGCTTTGTGTGGACTGATGACTTCCAGAGGATAATTGACTGTTGCGTGAAAATGATCCCCGGCGGGGCACTGAAAGTGCTGCACGTTGATTCGCAGGTTTGACAGTAATTATAAGGTTTGATGAATTAGCAATCATCATATCTGTGACCTACAATAGAATAATATACAAAAACAATTGATGAAATTTACAAGAATATCATATCTTCGATGCATTGTTCCACCTGTCTCATGGTTAGTACCTGATCGAGTGTTTTCCCAGCTACTTCTATCCCATTAACTTCAAGAACTTCATCATTCACTGCTAGAAGTCCAGTGCTCTCTGCCAAACCTCCTGGTACCAATCTACTGATAAAAACACCTGGAACTTTCTCAATACCACCACCAGCCGAAGGTGGTAATATACGAAAGCTTTCTCCATCCTTTATATAAAATCCTAATGGTTTATCCGAACCATGTTTCAAAAGACGTACACGCCTACATGTTTCTGGCAGTATATCAACGTCTATAATTGCAGACACCTAGATTCATTTCAAAAATATAATTGTAAATGCGAACCTTTGAATAATTTTATTACATATGATTGCTTGGTATAACAAAGACAATTTACCTGTCTAAAGTCATGAGGATTAGATATTGCCAATGACTTTGGTTTTCCAGGAGTACTACCAAGAATACTTGAAATTAAATTTTTTGGTTTCACTGTTCCATATCCATTTATGTCTTCTAATCTGTCACCTGTTTAAAATTCATTCACAGAATGGTGCTATGTCAATAACAAGTTGTTTCTCCACAATATGTGAGTGCTGTGCAAAAGAGTCTTACCTTTTCTTTGTATGAAAATTCTGAGAAGTGGTTTAGCTGCGAGCAAAGCTCTTGCCAAATTATTGTCATTGTTGATAGGCAGCAAATCGCCATCAGTTGGATCGGTGTACCAAATAAGAAAACTCAAGTCACATCCTATATCGTGTCGTTCTGCGAGTAGCTTTTTAAAATCCTCATAACTAATGGACTCATTGCGGGTGATGGAAAATCTTATAATATCTGCGTCAAACTATAAAAAACAAATACTGTCTAGAAGATATGCATGATAAATTCAATAATACCAGAAACATAAGTTTATCTTGGTTAAAAATCCATGCACAATGTATCGAATGGCGAGCCATTACCTTACTCTTCACTGCAACAATATTACTGTCAACTTGATGATGAAGTTTGCTCTTAGACATGATTTTCGATTGTGCTCTTCCCGCTGTGGATTCACACTGATACCAATTACCGATGCTACTGTGAGATGCCTGTCGAGCGATGGGAGTAACGCACGCGTAAAACTCGTTCGCACTGATTAAAGCGGCCGCATTTTGATTGAGTCAGCGTGAATGCAATAATGTGACGTCAAGCGCACCTGTTCAGTGATACTCGATGATATTCGCTTGATCTAGCGCTACGTATCAGCTTGCAGAGAATTATTTTCACTACTTCACGTTGACGTCGAACTCAAGGCAAACCGTCAGCTGAAGTATAGCCACATAATCCCTGCACTCGATAACTTTCCCAAAGTTGTAGTTGATTCAGGCACAATGGTGCTTCACTGAGTTTCACTGCACGCCGTTTTTCCACCGATCTTTATCTATTTCACGATAGACGTTATGACTTATAGAGCACGAGGAAAGGGGAAGGGAAACTCGTCACTTTCGAAGCAGGATTTTCCGGACACAAGTATGATACAAAGCAATACGACGAAGCACACAGCATTGTATACTACATGCAATATATACAACAGTATGGAACTTGTACCACGTGACCCCATATGTAAACGCAACTCCACACGTTCCACCCCATGAAGAAACCGAAATCACGCTATATAAGTAACAAAATCTGCCAAAGGAATACTATATCCACATTCATATGAATTATATCTGTCTTGTAGAATCTAGATTATTAATCATACTAGATTGATGTAGATAAAATATGTTAGAAAGCTCATCGCGCTTTTTTTAAAGATCTCCGCCATGTTTGCCACTGCCAACTTCCTCTTAGCTGGGTTTTGCGTTACTTCACAACTAAGGCGGCAAACATAAAACATGTAAAGTGTGTGACGAATTTCAATCGCACTAGCATTGTTTGGCCCACATTACAGTAATTGTTCAATGTTAACGAACCGTCGATACACAATTTCACGCGTAAAAATATACTTTCCACACTGAGTCCCATGATGACAATCCCGTTTCTATAAATATGATATTTAGCATATTATTGGAATACGATCCTCGTAGCAATTGTGTATCATGATCCGTCGAACAATTCATGGGTATTACAGGAACAGATTCTCAGGTTAAGTGTCGTGTGATGGGTAGCAATGGGTACTACTAACATTTCATCATACTGAAAGGAGACTGCATTTTAAAAGCGGAACGCATAACCTTCCGGCGACTGTGAAGGCAAAGTAGCACGAGAAAAACACGTTTATGAAAAGAGTTGCGACATTATACAAGGATGCGGCTAATGACAGCAGTTAATGTTAAATTGTTGCCGGTTTTTCGACACCGTGCTTTCATCGGACGATCGTTTTGTAAAAACCATGCTCGCAGTTGTGAGCCAGTGCCTTTGCTCACTCGATCGCAGTCAACACGAATTCAATTCACCGGCCAGTACCTTGGAATTCTCGGTAGAAATACCCGGACAAGCCGGTGCACTGCAGCTGTTATTTCTTCAAGATCCTATGCGAAAAAATCCTCCGACATCACAGAGTAAAATCTTATGAATTTATTTTATACATATACACTGTAGTTAAACACTAAACACGTAGGATAAATTCGTTTAGCCAAATACATGATTGATATGAATTGACAGTATGAACGAGTGAAGGAATTAGTTTACCATATTTCCCAACTTTGTTTACAGTGATATCAATGAAGAGCCTACGGAAGAATTAACTTCAGCACAACTGCCAGCCACTGTAGTTGTACCAGAAGTTTGGCCTCAGGTGCCTGTTATAGCGATTAATAGAAATCCAGTGTTTCCAAGATTTATAAAACTCATTGAACTTAGCAATGCCACCCTCATTGATCTAATTAGAAGAAAAGTCAAATTGAATCAACCGTATGTGGGTATTTTTTTGAAAAAAAGAGAGGAGTAAGTATTATATATGTGAATTTATTATTTCAATAAGATTTGTACGATTATTTTGTACATCATACAATTTTTAGTAACGAAGATGAAGTTGTACACAACTTGGATGATGTATATTCAGTGGGAACATTTGCACAAATACATGAAATACAAGATTTGGGAAATAGGTTGAGATTAGTGGTAATGGCCCATAGGAGAATCAAAATCGTAGGACAGTTAATAGAAGAAATTGCTCCAAAGCATGCACAAAATAAAGGTATCAAGGTTTTTCAGGTGTTCAGTACCACAACTGCCATGAGTTATATTTTTACAGTACTAAACAACATTTTTGGCATCTTTTTAGATGACAGAGTATCGACTGGTAAACTTAACCGTAGAACAGTATCTCGAAAAAAAGAAAAAGTAACAGATCAGACAGAGAAAGTGGAGAAAATTGAAGAAGTAAGTAAACCAGATGAGAAGACAGAGACCAAAGCTCCTGAGGGAACAGAAGAAGCTCCGGTTACAGATCCACCTACACCATCAACACCTCAGGCACTACTCATGGCTGAAGTAGTTAATATTACTCATGAAAAGTTCCGGCAAACAGAAGAAATAAAGGTGAAGGCAATACATGGAAGGATGATTCTCAATATTGAGGAATTCAATACTTATTAAAAAATTGCTAATATATCCACAGGCTTTAACACAAGAATTGATCAAAACCATTCGAGACATCATAAGCATGAATCCATTGTATCGCGAATCGTTACAACAAATGTTGCACCAAGGTCAAAGGGTTGTTGATAATCCAGTTTACCTCAGTGATTTGGGTGCAGCTTTAACGGGAGCAGATGCACAAGAATTGCAACAAGTGTTAGAAGAAATGGATGTAAGAAGGATCAAACAAATGTAAACCTTTGATAGAAAAATCTTCATGTACTTATCAAATTCTCATTTTATTGGTGAAGATATCAAAACGATTGAGGCTGTCCCTTGCCCTTCTGAAAAAAGAATATGAATTGAGCAAACTGCAACAAAAAATTGGTAGAGAAGTGGAAGAGAAAGTAAAACAACAACACCGAAAATACATTCTTCACGAGCAATTAAAAGTGATTAAAAAAGAGTTAGGCCTTGAAAAAGATGACAAAGATGCTATTGAAGAAAAATACAGGGAAAAAATTAGAAATAAAATAGTTCCAAAACCAGTTATGGATGTCCTTGTGGAAGAATTAAATAAACTCAGTTTCCTCGAAAGTCACAGTAGCGAATTCAAGTACGCAAACAAATATTGGTAGTCCAAGTCACTACTACACTTGGAACAGCTTTTTTTATGTATTATTCTTTCATTGCAGTGTTACAAGGAATTACTTAGACTGGCTAACATCAATGCCTTGGGGAGTAACCAGTCCAGAAAATTTAAATCTTCAAGAAGCTATTGAAGTTTTGGATAAAGACCACTATGGAATGGAAGACATCAAGAAACGAATTTTAGAATTTATTGCCGTCAGTCAATTAAAAGGCTCTACGCAAGGAAAAATTTTGTGTTTCTATGGGCCACCGGGCGTCGGCAAGACGTCGATAGCGAAATCAATTGCTCGTGCACTCAATCGGGAATATTTTCGATTCAGTGTTGGTGGAATGACTGATGTGGCGGAAATTAAAGGACATAGAAGAACTTATGTTGGTGCGATGCCTGGAAAAATTATTCAGTGCTTAAAGAAAACCAAAACAGAGAATCCCTTAGTACTTATTGATGAAGTTGATAAAATTGGCAAGTACGTCATTGTTTAATATCAATTATAATATCATATAACTTATATTATAAAATTAACGAGTATTTTTTTAGGGGCCATCAAGGCGACCCCGCATCTGCTCTTCTCGAAATGTTGGATCCAGAACAGAATGCAAACTTCTTGGATCATTACTTAGACGTACCTGTTGATTTATCGAAAGTATTATTTATTTGTACTGCAAACGTCATTGACACCATACCAGAGCCTTTAAGGGATCGTATGGAAATGATTGATATGTCAGGATACGTGGCTGAAGAAAAAGTGGCAATAGCAAAACAATACTTAATACCACAAGCGATGTCAGATTCTGGTCTAAGTACTGAACAAATCAGTATACATGACGATGCTTTAACGACCTTAATTAAATCATACTGTCGAGAGTCTGGAGTGAGAAATCTTCAAAAGCATATTGAGAAAGTTCATCGGAAAGTAGCATTTAAAGTCGTGAAGAAAGAAGCGGAAAAAATCGATATCACTACCCAAAACCTTCAAGACTTTGTAGGAAAGCCGATATTTACTCAGGATAGAATGTACGATATAACACCTCCTGGTGTTGTAATGGGTTTGGCATGGACTGCAATGGGTGGATCTACGCTATTTATCGAAGCCACTATAACTAAACCGTTAGGTGGAAAAAAATTGGAAGGTTCTTTTGAACTGACTGGACATTTGGGCGACGTAATGAAGGAATCATTTCGCATTGCGATGACAGTGGCAAGAAATTTCTTGCGTGTGATAGATCCATCTAACACATTTTTATATGATGCCCACTTGCATTTGCATGTACCTGAAGGTGCAACACCAAAAGACGGCCCAAGCGCGGGTGTTACAATTTCAACCGCTTTACTTTCATTAGCTAGGAATCAGTCAATTCGACAGAATGTAGCCATGACTGGCGAATTAAGTCTCATGGGTCGCGTTCTACCTGTTGGTGGAATAAAGGAGAAAATTATTGCCGTGAGTATTACAGTTTATAAGGAGAAGGAAGCTTTGATCTAAGATAAATAAATATTCCGATAACTTTCTTTTCTAGGCCAAACGAGTTGGTGTGAATTGTGTTATTCTCCCTGATGAAAACAAAAAAGATTTCAATGATCTTCCCACATACATTACAGACGGTCTCGAAGTTCACTTTGCTTCTACATATGATGATGTATATCGTATCTGCTTCCAAGAAAGACAAGATACACCACCTCTTCACAAAATCGATCAATTAAAAATTGACCATTCAACACCACAGCCTGCGCCATTGCTTGGTAAAGACGGACTTTAATATTAAAATAAAGACCAGGTTCTCAAACCAATTGGCGTACTGTCCAGATATTCCTCAGCGAGATCATAAATTTTATAGAATACACTTTATATACCTTAAGTGTAGCATTTGAATATATTGTTTTAAGCATTAAATTTAATGCACAATTCTTTTTGTATAGCTATTGATAACTGCCAATGATCGGAGTTCTGACAGGCATAGATGAAAAATGCTATTACTTTGAAACGTGTTGTAAGAAGTTGTTACTAGAACTAATGTTGTTTCCAACTACTGTAAATAATGTGTCTTATAATTTCCAGAGCGATATATTTATATATTGCAAAATGTTATAGTGTTTGGTCTGATTGAGGGCTATGATTGTATCACAAGGTATAATTGATAAATAAAACTATATTTTTTATTTGTATATTATTTAACATACTTTACAACTGCTCTTATTAATTAAATCAACTTGGAACTTCCATTTTGCTGAGCCTAATGATAAAGTCGCACAATCTCATTTGCACTTGGATTTCCATTGGATTACTAGTAACATAAAATCCAGGCACACCAGCTTTTTCCAGAATACTCTGCTGATCCGAAACCTTTTGGTCCAATTGAAGCACTAGCTTCATATCAATCTGCTTCAATTCATCTTTGTGTTTCTTATAAAGTGCTGTCTTTATGGCTGCACCTTCTTCATCCGTTGATACATTTGATAATGCTTCTTGTATTTCGATTTTTTGTTGGTTTAATAGTTGAAGACGTTGTTGAAAAAGGTGCTTTTCAGTGACGTGCTGAATTTCCATCAATCCCTTTACGATCTCGAATATTGTGTCATTTAATAATGAATTCGCTAAACCGGATAGCAGTTCGTAGGGAAGACGCATTTGATATTTCGGTGGCAGCTCACCGGCCATATGTTGTAATTGTTCTACGAGAAAATACAGTTTTCTCTGAAGATCCTGAGGAGTTGGTGCTGCAGGATCCATGCTTCTTGTATACAAACAAACTATCCAAAAAATAGGTCGCTTTCATGTTCCACCGGTTTCACTCTATGCACACTCTGACGAGCGTCCGCTATTCCTTCCTTTAATTCTCTTTTACCAGCTGCGCTGCGTAATGACAAGCTGGTAAGGAAGAGACCAATGCCATATGTGTTTCTATCTAATTTTGTTAATATTTTATACTTTATAAAGTATAAAGTATAAATTAAGATTTGGAAACAATAATGCTTGGGAGCACCGTTTCACTAACTTTCACAAAATGTGTTCTTTCGCATTCAGTCGTATATTTTGTTCATTTCTCAGGGCTGCTGTTCTAATTGATTTCAAAACATATTCCACTGTTACTTTCTCTCGTGATCACTTTAAAATATGAATGGAAAGTTTGAAATTTCCTTGAGGAAAGTGGATTAATATTGCTAAATAAATGATGCCTTCTTCGGGGGGGTGGGGGGATGTTTCGAACGCCACCCTCTGGCAAGTGGCTCACCCAGAATATTGAAAATAGCAGACTTTTCTCGTGGCGGCAACCATTGGCGAAAGATACGTGCGCAGAATTGCGGTGGGCCTCGTACTTCGCGAGAAGGATTTCCGAGCTAGACTTGAGCGAATGTCGAATTTCCTCGTCGTCGGACGTAGGTGCGCGTGTCAGGAGACCGCGGGAAAATGAGTAATGACGAAGTGGCCAGGAAGTGAAACATGACTCGATCAAAATGAGGAGGACCTACAACGCTACAGCAGATGCTCGAACGACTGATTGCCTCGAGCAAGCAAGACGTTTGCACAAGTAATATTAACATTCCATTCATGGCCAATGCCTGTAAAGCTAACACCAAAATAATTTGTTACTCTTCCCGGCAATTCAAAGTATAATTCTGGATTAGTAAATGTTCCAGTAACCTAGCACGTGTGTTACTTATTTCTGCCATGCTTTTGCGCGTGATCTCATATTTTGATTACATCACGACATTTTTTGTTGATCACTTATTGTCCCTATGTCTTTTCATAGCTGATAAATATGCTTGATGAATACTATTGGTTTCATTGTTCTAATATAAATCTATAAATACATGCATGAATCAAAATAGAATATACTTCACAAGCATACTATGCTTGCTCTAATATTATATCGCAGCCTAGTTTATCATTAGTTTGACTACTTTTAGACATTTTGTGAATTGGTTTACATTGTGCGTTTTATTCATAGGGGTATAACAGATATTGCCAAACGATTGGATGAACAAAAGAGCCATGCATTAACAATAACGGACTTATTTACCCCTTCGAAGGAAACGCTACGGGGAAAACTTAAGGATTACTGCATAAGATTGATTGTTAAAGATCCTATTGGCCATGCGCGTAAAACAGAAGAATTATTGTGGCGGAAGGGGTTTTATGACATTGTTTATGCAGCTAAAAAGCTACATAAGGTAAATGTGTTTTTTTAGATGACGTTCACATCACTATAAACACTAATAACTTAATTATAACATTAACACGCCTTTATCATAGAATAATGCATGGAATGACACAGAAAAAGCATTACTGTCCGTTCATTTGGCAGTCGGTGTTGGATTTTACCATCACTTGATATTGAAATTACAATTGGAATTTGGTTTAGACCTGATTGGTATAATTGATTTTGCTTACACACATGGAGAAACTAGTTCAACACATGTATGTACCGAATAAATATGCTTTTATCAAGCCTTGCAGGCTTATATCAGGTACTTTTATTTCTTATTCTCTCATAGGCAAGAACTACGTCATCACAACGCAAAGTTCAGACAGAAGAAGAGAAGCAATGTGTTATGAGATTAATTCACAGAAGTCTGGTATGCCTGGGAGATTTGGGCAGATATAAATTGGAGCTAGATCCAAACTGGGACCCTATGATAGCAAACAGATATTATAAAATGGCTATAGCTATTGATCCTAACATTGGAATGCCACATAATCAATTGGGTACTATAGCAGGCAATAAGAACTATGGACTTGATGCCGTGTATCACTATATGAGATGGTTGGAAATAATTTCTATAGCCAAACCCATGAAAGAAAATTATAGGGTTTAACGATAATACAGATTGAATTCTTACAGTGCGTTGTGCTCTGAGCCCTTTGAGGGAGCAGAAGGCAATTTAAGAAGGGTTGTTATAACAAATTCCACTTGTGCCGATGAAAAATATACCATACGCAAGTGTGTGTCAAAATTGTTTTCTTTACTTCAGCTTTGGGACTATGATGTTCCAAACTCAAATAAAATAAATCAAGGATGCCAGGTATTTAGAAGAATAAGGGCAAATAATTAAACCAAATTGTTGGGAAGTACAATATTTGTAGTGATGTCTTTTTGCAGGATCTATTGACCAGTATAGAAAATTGTTTATCAGGGCAACAACAAGTTGCAGATTTGCCATATGACATTGAGAAGGAAAGTAGTATCGAATCCTTTCTGCAAAATTCGAAAAACGCAGAATCAGTTCATTTAACAGATGACATCTTATTTAGAATAGTGGCGATATGTTTAATGTCAATTTCAAGATTAAAGAACAAAGAATCATCAGAAGTACAGGGTGTTGTCGCTGTAACTTTGGCCATACTGTCACAACTAATACAAATTACAATAATGCGGCTACACGAGCATCTGTTGGATGTACCAAATGAAATAATACTGAACAATGACGTTACTGAAAATGAATGCGAACGAGAATTGAAACGTATTTCCGTATCCAATATTAATAATGGAATACTGAATTCATACGAAGAAACTAAATTGACAGGTTTAAATGACAATAAAAAATTTCTGGAAAACGAGACAGAAAACCATGTTCAGAATGGACATGTGCAAAATGGGTCACGAAAGACGAAAGATAAATCCAAAAATTTGTTAAAGAAACTTCGTCGACGAAAACGGAAAAACAGTTCCGATTCTGATGTTAGTGATATTGGTCATGCTGCAATGGGATCGTCCAGTGATGAAATTAACTCAGATATTTCCGAAACTGAGGATGATCCATTGAGCGATGAGAACGCTCTATCGGACGATGCGTTATCCGATGACGTTACAGATGACGAAGGGGTTTGTAAGGAGATAAAAACAGATGATGCAGACTGTCCCACACCTAAAGAAATGAATGGCAGCTTAATTAACGAAGAACCGAAATCGCAAAAAGAAGAAGCTTCTATTAATAAATCTGGTGAAAACGGTGAACACGTGCAGGAACAATCAGACTTAGCACCCAATGATAAAATTCAGATATCTAAATCTCCGAGTCCTGCACCCTTAATAAATAATATCGAATCTAACTCCACAATAGACGAAAAAAACAATCCAGAAAAGACGATAGCATATGTCGCTCATTTGAAGAAGCAAAAATTAAGTGAAGACGAATTATTAAATATATTACTGGGAAAAGAGATATTGGCGTCTATTAAGATATGTTGTGACTGGTTGAAAAGCAATCCTGATATTATAAAAATTTGTGGGAAGAGTTCACGAACTTTACTTAGCCGCGTTGTGACTTTATTGAACTTGATTAACTTGGACCCAACTTCACTGTGTCTAAATTTTAATGGCACTGGTATTATTTCATCGAATATCGAGAAATTAAAGGAATCTGTTAAAGTTGTCCCATTGCCAGAAGACATCGATTTGAAAGGATTAAACATACTGGCAGATTCTCATAAAAATCTTGACTGGAGAATACTTCACAAGCATAAAATGAATAAGCGGGAAGAAACATTGCTACGCGTTTTAAAACTTCTTGAGTTCGGCCACTTTCTGAGCTCTGTTGATGACGCAGGGGTGAAATATGATAATACGAGAAAATTATTTGAGACTGTTGATACTGATGTATCAAAGACTATAAATAGAAGTGGCAAAGATCAGGAATCAGAGCGTCCTCGAGGGGAATTAATGCGTCACATGGGAAAATTATGGTTAAAAGCAGAAGTGCGTGCTTTAGAAAGTCGATTGAGATCAAGACTTATGTCTCCCTATCTAGTACCTGATCACGAAGCTCTAGCTAAGCATACTCCAGCGTTGAAGCGTTTGGTTTATGCTAAAAAGTTTATTATTGTAATACCTTCTGTTGGTACGTGAGTAAATGATCTTTCTACTGACCTATCTCCTTGATATATTATTAATGATAAATTTCTGCAGTTGTTTCTGCCTTGGATGAGGTAAAGCGTATAAGCGGTCGGGCACGTGAAGCGACACGTTGGCTGGAAGGTCAATTAAAACGAGGTTCTCGTTTCTTGCGAGCACAAAGGCCTCAGGAACGACTGGCACTCCCGTTTATAAAAGGGCCAAAACCAAAAGACAAAGAGGCATGGTTGTTCTTCCAAATTATAGAATGTTGCCATTATCTTACCCAACAAACGAAGAGTGGTTTGTCGAACGATGCCGAGGCACCAGTAGTTACACTACTGACTGGCTGTAATCCAGAGGAGAAAAAGAACCTGACATTTAGTCCTGAAGGACTAGCAAAAAGTGCAGGTAATTATTGGTGTTTATTGTGCTAACTTTACTAGATTATTAAAGATACATGAATAGTAGTTAAATGGGGAAATTTTTCAGGCGTTAATATCGAGTATATAGAATCATTTCACACGAAATGGAAAGTCTCGAGCAAAAGTCATGGTTGAGCGTCAGAGGCATCTGAACAGAATGGTCTGCTGTCGGCTCACTCTGAAGCAAGCAAGCGAGCGTGCGAGCGAGCAAGCAAGAGATAAATCCTTGCTAAGAGAGCTGCGAGAATGGTCAGCTGAACGGGCGAGTCTGAAAGGGCTGGAAACCCAAAATGAAAAATCGACGGTTCTCCGGCGATCGGATTGGTGGAACTAATATCTTTTCCCCAAAAAAGAATTTTAAGTAATAAAACGTTTTCTTTCGAATCACCTGTATTATCCCTTATGTTAAAAGTAACAATCTAAGTTTGTATTTTTTTGTTAACCACAAGACACTACCCTGTGTAGCTCATTAGAATATATTTGCGGTGAATTCAGTGAAGCCTCATTCTCATTTAGTAAGTTGCGGCCGAATTTGGCGCTTTCAGGAATCTGTTACCTCTTAATTATAGAAATAAATATGTAAAAATTCAATCCTCCCAGCATAATTTTTTATTTCCAATGACTAATTGCATGACACCATTTTGGATCAGTGAAGTTATATTGACAAGACATACAAGATTGTTATGACACTTGAATATTCGATATCATTGCGATGATGCCGCGTTTTCCGATTATCAGTACCGATTCCGGTACCACGTACCTCGAATGGTTAAATACAACAAAATGGATTTGAAGCAACATTTTTAATTGCATATATATACTTTTCTAGTATTAATGCACGAGACAAATGTTCCAGTGAAATATATATAGTTGGTTATTTGGGTGTATTTCAAACTTTCTCAAATATCGCATTTGATTACAAAATAATGCTGAGTTGAATTTTAATAATTTTATTAAATATTGAGGACAATCAGGAACACCAATATCATAAAGCAAACAATGAGAAAATAATTCGTTTATATCACCGATCGGTATTCATATATATAGCAGCACGGTAAGAAAGCGACATGTTTACACGTTTGCGAACCGGCAGGGACAATTGTTCAAGACTGTGATCAGTTTCAGAACATAAATATTAAAAATAATTAAAGTTCCATTATTATTATTATAATTCTGTGTAACCTAACGCATATTCAACTTGGCACCGCCTGAGCTTGCCGGGCGTACCGTACCCGGGCACTGTCCAGAAATTCATGTTACATCGTGTATACGTACATGCCAGTGCGTATCAATGTGAGTAGATAGCACGTGTTGTGTGCGTATTTATCATATGACGTGTACTGCGTACCGCATACAAGTGCGTTTATAACCAGTGTTTTAACGTTGTAATAGTGGCAACGAATTATAACCTTCGGGAGGCTGGTTTTATGATTTTTGCGGGTAAGAGGAAGCTCGATTAGTAGCGAAATCATTTTGACCTTCTACAAGCACAATCCATCTTTATCGAAAGTGGAAAAGCTCCCTTTCCCGGAATAGAACTAACGCATAGTAGCTCGTGGAAGCCTGTATAGCACTTGACATATCGCGTATATAGTTTCATCGTGTCTTGCATTATGGCCCAGTATGGAATAGTCGGCCAGGTTGACCCTTCTACATAATCTTTATACTTCTTTGAAGTAACTCGTTAACGAAATTGAGCGTAGTTTGCTGGCCATCGGTATTGCGAGTGATTGGAACAGGAGCACGGTCCGCCGCGGTGCGAAGGGAGTGGAAGTTTCGTGAGAATTGGTGGGCGACCGGAGGCACAACCAGACACCAGACGAGGGAGAATTGAAAGCGTCGAAAGTAACGAGTCATCAACCGATCCAAAATGGCAGAAGGCCAAGAGACACGCAAGAAAATCACTGTTAACGTGAAAACGCCGAAAGAGAAACAAAGCATCGAAATCGAAGAGGATGCAACCATTAAGGACGTAAGTGTCGGCATATCACACACACTATTTCCACTGTCGGCTTAGTGCATCGTCATTGATCACACCTGTCACACAGTTGGGTTAGCTTTTAAGTGTATTTCCTGTTCATCTGTGTAGTTCAAAGAAGCAGTATCGAAGAAATTCAATGCCCATATAGAACAATTGTGCTTGATCTTTGCTGGTAAGATCATGAAAGATCACGAGACCCTCAATGCTCACAATGTCAAGGATGGTTTGACTGTGCATTTGGTAATAAAAGCACCGCGTACACCTTCCAATCAAGCTCAAGAATCTCCCCAGACTCAAAGACCACCAGGTATTCGGTTTGACGAGATGTTGCAATCTTATGCAATTCGCTTGTTACTCTCTTTCATTTCATTCGTACAACTGTATCAAATCTCGTGTTTTAGCCGATGTTAGTGCCAGTCCATTTGGCCTAGGTAGTTTGGGTGGACTTATGGGACTGGAGTCTCTTGGATTGAGTTCATCCAATTTCCTAGATTTTCAGCAGCGGGTGCAACGAGAGTTACTATCTAATCCTGAAACAATGCGGCAAGTCCTTGATAATCCAATGGTGCAGAGTTTAATGAACGATCCTGAAAATATGCGGACCTTAGTCACCGCTAATCCGCAGATGCAAGAGCTGATGCAACGTAACCCAGAAATTACTCATATGCTAAACAATCCCGAATTGTTGAGGTATTAATAAAATAACTACACTTGTTTCCACTTGTATTGTATGGATAGAGATGACAAATACTTTGGTTCATATACAGACAAACCATGGAACTGGCGCGAAACCCATCGATGTTCCAAGAGCTAATGCGTTCACATGACAGAGCACTTTCGAATTTGGAAAGTATTCCTGGTGGCCATAGCGCACTGCGGCGCATGTATCGCGATATTCAAGAGCCTATCTTAGCAGCGGCGGCAAATCAACGTAATCCATTCGCGGGTCTGGTACAAAATAGCGGTTCCGACAGTCAAACTAATCCTCAACAAGGTCAAGAGAATCGTGACCCATTGCCAAATCCATGGAATCAGAGTCAGAGTGAGTCCAATCCACAGCCGCAACAGCAACCACAACAACAACAACAACAACAACAACAACAACAACAACAACAACAGCAGACCCAAGGCAGGGGTCTTTTAGATATGCCCGAAATGCAAAGTTTGGTAGGACAGATTATGGAAAATCCACAACTTATGCGAAACATGTTAAACGCTCCGTATACTCGGTCTATGCTCGAAGCTATGGCAGCAGATCCAGCTATGGCTAATAGAATCGTTGCGGCAACTCCATTTTTTCGGGCAAATCCTCAAATGCAGGAACAGATGCGTACCATGATGCCGGCGGTCATCCAACAGATGTTGAATCCACAGATTCAGAGTGTGGTCACAAATCCTGACGCCCTAGGTGCTATTATGCAAATTCAGCAGGGTATGGAACAATTACGCACTGTCGCTCCTGAATTAGTTGAAAAGTAAGTTATCTTTTAAGGTGACAGTTATTCATAGAAAAAAATATTCATATATTATATTTGATTTGTTAACATCATCGTTACAGTATGGGAATTACTGTTCCCCCCGCACCTGGTGCACCTACCGCTGGGAGTGGAACAAATACAAATACACCCACTACACAACCGTCGGACACAAATCAACAAGATGCATTTTCCCAATTTATGGCTCGAATGGTGAGTGCTTAATTATTTTTTCATTCGCTATGTAAATAGTCAGAAGGCTGGATTATTAATTGGCCTTTCGATTAGGTTTCGGCAATGGCATTAAACCAAGGTGTTGAAGTTGATGGTCAACCTGTGCCCCCAGAGGAGCGTTATAGAGCACAATTAGAACAACTTACGGCAATGGGGTTCGTCAATAGAGATGCTAACTTACAAGGTACGATTAATTTAAATCGTAATGTTTACTAATAAGAAATGACAGTATGAAACATATTAATACTTTTTGCAGCATTAATCGCCACTTTTGGAGACATAAATGCAGCAGTGGAAAGACTACTGGCTAATGGACAAGTATCTATGAGCTAACCACCAATCTGCAATACTGTTATTCCACTACTATTTTTAATTTTTTCCTTACTTATTACTTATTACCTAATAACAAGCGTGGTGAGAGAGATATTCGAGGTAACTGGCTGTCGAAAATTATAAACCTCTACCCAAACTCTTGAGAGAATACATGCTACGCACTTTGTTTCAGTGAACATTTTTATTCTTAGTGACATTAGTCGAACTTGCGTGAATGCATAGACATTAATAGAATAAGAGACAGCTGATACTACGTTTCACAATTGACTTTAGTTCCGAAGTCTTTAGATTGATTATCTTCGTTAATTCCTCGGATGACATCCGAAAACTTGAACTAGTTGGATTAGTGTTCCTTTTCGTATAAATTTCTGTACAATGCAGCAAGCGAACTTTATTAGATCACAAAGCGAGAGGCTCAGCTTCGTCTTTATCACGTACACCTACATTACTTGTTAGTAACAATCGAGGCTGCATAAAAAATAGATCATGGCTGTTAAACGTGCTTCTGGCTTCATGAATCAATTAAATTCAAAAGAAGCATATCGTTTGCTTAAATATATGATGTATGTATCTAAAGCGATCATTGCATAAACGGCTAATATGTTCGGGAAAGACGAGCGCGTGGGGCTGACAGAAAAGGTTGCATAGCGCAAAATCGTCTACATTCATTCAAAAGTCCTCTTGTCTCTTCTTCTTCAGTATCAAAGAGATTTCGCGTTCTCTCTATTCTTAATACACTGAGACACATAATCAGTTTTATCCTACACTCGGTTTCTCGTGTCTAAGAAGTCAAACTTTCAGCATCCAGTCTAATCTCTTTGTCCTATTTCCAAATAGATGTGCTCTATGTGCAAATGGTGTTAAGCTATGCGTGCTACACATCCGGATACCTTGGCCGTCATCGATTCCTCGAGAGCGGAGGAAGGTTCTCTGGTGGCTCGTTAGATGTTGTCCATCTAAGTTTTCTGTTGACAACGGCGAAAGATGCACGTTTCGTTCTTGTCTCATGCTGACATGCGCCGCTCCCCCCTCCCCTATTTCCGTTTTTGTTTCGTTTAAAGAGCGTAGAATTGCTAAGCATTACATATATGTCTTGTAATACAAATTTAGAGATTTGTAGCGTGATGGTCAAGAACTGTACGGTGTAGGTTGTTCATAGGAAAAGCGCTCGCGGAAAGGCCAATTAAATACGATTCTCACATGTAAATGTGTTAAATTCAAGATGCGTATTCGTCAGTTTAGTCTTTAAGGCATTAAGATGGTGAATGTTGTAAATTATCTTTATCGAGAAAGAAGCAGTTATATATAACTTTAATATTTTTGATTGACGTACGAATTACTGGATATCTGTACCGCATTATAATACCTTTTACGTGTATTCAGTATAACTTCACGCAACAAGGCATTCTGTACAAGCGATTATATTACATAATAAAATTATGGTTGACTCATATTGCTGAATCGCGAGGTTTGAATTCACTCCAAAGAAACAGAACGCGTTGCGCTCACGAGGTGCGATCAACTCAAGCCCAATTCATACAACAAAATACCGATACAGGCAGTAGAAATAGGCTTGGAGCGAGCTTGGTAGTGCGGTGGTGGTGTGAGATTCACGATTCACGAGCAGTCAAGCCTGCTGGCAGCTGCCTATGTATATAACTGCGGTGAAGCGTGAGTGAGGCGTGTTGGCGGTTGGCGGTCTCCGTCTCCGGTTCGGCAGCGGAGCGGAGTTGGAGTGGAGCAGAGAGTGGAGTTCAGTCGGTATCGGAGCGTGCAGCGCGACAGTCGTTCGAACTGCTCGGGGCTGTCGGTTCACCCCTGCTTTCGGTGGTGCTTCGGTGTTCGGTGTGACGTTTCCGTGGGAAAAAGCGGCTATTCAACGGCCTGCACGGCTGTAGAGTCTGCGCGGCGGTCGCGTGCGGGACGAATCGCGTGTCCCGGCAATGGGAAGCGGGTAGGCGCACGTGTGCATTCGAAAACTCGTAGGCCAAGCGGAGAGGAAAACAAGCGGCGGCGCGAGTAAGAGAGCGAGAGAGCGCGAGAGAGGGAGAGCAAGAGAACGAGAGAGAGAGAGAGAGAGAGAGAGAGAGAGAGAGAGAGAGAGAGAGAGAGAGAGAGAGAGAGAGAGAGAGAGAGAGAGAGAGAAAGAGACAGAGATCGTGTGCGCGCCGGCTTTAGTGGATAACTGGATAGGATAGGATACGAGGTGTGTGCGGTCCAGTGGAAAAGGTTGGTGCTCGCGACTGGAGATTCCTGGCTTTCGTCTCGCCGTCGAAAACGTCGGCAGAGCCAGCGGTATGTGGCACGAGGTGAGTTAGCAGCCCGCCCGGTTTCGCTTACCGAGGCCAGGGACGGACTCCTCCTCGGGCCCTTTGCCTCTCTTCCCGCCTTTCTGCCTTCCTTAACCCTTTCTCCCGGCAAACTCGATCCTTTATCCTTCTGCCTGCCTTCTGCGACGTTCCTCGCCCGACTGCGAACTTAGCTCGTCAAGCTCTCAGGTATCTTCCCTGCTAGAATTCCAAGCGTTCGCGCGCCCTTGCAGCCTCCAGCCGCTCGTTAAATGCAACTTCGCCGATGTGTCTGATTCTGTTGCGCTCCTACATTCTCCACTCACGCGGTGCAGACTCTTCACCGCTCAAAGGTCGAGGATCCTCTAGGATTACTGAATTCAGTGCTCTGTTACTCGCCCTCGCTCTATCCCCAAGAACCTCGCTCACCGTCATCCTCTTATATAATTGATCAGCGAGAGAGCCAAGTATCGAGCCTGCAGATCCCATAGAAATTCGCCGTGCCTAGCATTGGCGCGAGGACCACCTTAAAAGGAGCATGAGAGATCCCCTACCGGTTTTAACGGACATTAAATGTTTAGTCCCGGAGCAGTAGGAAGTCAACTGCTTCTTCCAACCGTCAGGCATTTTTGTCTTACGACAAGACTTGACAAGAAAATTCACGATTTACGTGATTTTAAACAGGACGAAACTTAATACAGTTGTATAATGTCTGGGTTTCTTGGCAAGCGAAGCCAAAAGTATATAACTACGTAGTTCAGATGTTCCACTCGAAAGTCAGGACTAGCGAAAGGTGTTACACTGTCCCCATTGATCAGTGTACGATCGATAAATACGTTAGGCGCTCTGGCCAACTTCGAAGAGAGAATGCAAGGACCCTACGTCCACGCTTTGAATTCCTTCGGAGCGTGGATGCAATGACATCACGAGTTGCTCGAACTCATACCGTGCTTCCTTAAATGTAATCACGAGCAACAACTCAAGATGTGTGTGCGTGAGAAAAACTTTAAATCGTTTGCGTCAGCCCCAAAACTGAAACACCTAAGGGGAAGTGCTCAATTTGGCGTTGATCGAACCAGAGCCCAGGAAATTACCCGAATTCTTAACGTGTGAGAAAAGCACCTTCATGACCATCAAGCCTCCCGATTTCGCGATCAAGATATTCAAATACATGCTGAAAGATTTCACGCACTTCGTCGGCGCCTTTCTAAAGAAGTCTTCCCCACTGAATAATTACGTCTCGCTTAGTACGTGATCCGTTAACTCTAAGTTTATTTTGCACGACGGACAGAGAAGTGTTTGCTGTTTACATTGACTTAAGGAATTATCAAATTCAAAAATTGCCAAAAATCTCATTATAATATTCCGGCAATAATCTACATATTCAGATCGGAATATTTTTGCTATTCAATTATGTTGTTTACCGGTGGCACGTGTACGTTTTTACATAAAATAGATTAATGACATGTGAATAATCTATTACTAAAAAGGGACTACAAAGGATTACTTAAGCAAGCCGATACATATCTAACAATTCCATACTCGTAGCACTCTTCCACGTACTACGACGGAACCGGGTGTGCAGAGTACCTTATCGCAAGCACACTTTCAACAGAGATTTTTCCTGATGCACGGATCACGTGAATTCTCACGGACTAACAGTAAGATCAGCAAGGAATATTAGCGTATCTTACCGTACTTGTTTGCACTTTGTAGAGTGCAGGTTACAGTTAGCATTCCAGATCTCGTTAAATGCGAGTGACGGGTGTCGCGTATCATAAGCAATCATCAAAAACAATGGGAGCATATGTTCCACGTGCCAACCCTCTTTTATTCTCTCTTTTTCTTTCTCTCTCCGCTATTAACACTATCTGATAGCTGCCAGCGTACATAGTAATTACGGGTGGAAACCTGGAGTTCCAGTGGCATCGAACTGGAGAACACGAGTCTCTATGACAACGTGAAGCCGATGCGGACACACACGTGTGTGTTCTCTCGGTATAAATAATGGGGTCACGAATAAGATTAGAGTCAGACTTACGTCATTCTCATCAGTTTATGCTCTTTCGCGCGATTCGTGTATTCGTGTCGAGCTTCGCGTGGACGACCTATTTTTTCTCGGTTCGATCATCAATGGCCGCAACAGTAGCGCGCGGATAAATCCTCCTCGTTCCTCGTGGGGATTCAGCTTGGTTTATTTGCTACGACAACGAGATAAGCTTGATTACATCACTGCAATAGTTGACGATGTCGTCGCGATTACTCGTCGTTCTCGGTCATTCTCGGTTGCTCTCGTTCCTTTATATATTCACATGGCTCGTGAATTCTCAAGGCTCGTAAGGACGCTGATCGAGATACACATCGATCTTATCCGATCAGTCATACACTTGAGGAGAGCAAACCAGAGAGGAATGTCAGCTTGCACTTTCGACTTTCCACCGACGGCGAATTGGAGTGGAAAGTATGTTGTACTTAGTATTTATGCAAGAAGGGAAGGTCTCTGGGATTTTCGAGGCGCGCGTCGACCCTGAACGATGGAAGCCGAAAGGAAAGAGATGGCCTCGCGATTCGTGTACACAGCAACGATATTCCCTGGCGGTTTAACTCTCCCTTAAGTATATATCTTGAACGCATTCCATCTCACGCAGCTGCACCAGATGGATCGCAGCCGAGATTAATTTAACTTGCGGTGCGTGTGCAAAGCTTTCTGCCGAATGCACTTGAACTCGATACCAAAGTGTCATTGCTGCCCGGTGAAAAATATATGCTGATGGTAGAGAAGAGAATCGGTAGGAAGTGGGTTTCAATGAGAGGAGAGAGAGAGTGGGTGTCATTGCCCATGCAATGCGCCAATAGCGACGGACAAGAGAAATCGAAAAAAACGGCCGATAAGAACATAATAGTACCCAATTATTCGCCCTTTTGTTCTCAACGTCGTTCAAGTAATTGCGATAATTTCAACTTTGTCTGACTACTAATTCCCCCTAATTCATGAGCACTGAAGGAACCATCTGACAAATGGTGAATCTCGAATCAATCCGTCTGACAACCTATTATTTTGTAAGTACCGAATCGGTACAATGGACCATTGGGAAAAGTGGTGTACTCTTGAAATTGGTGAATCGTAATATGAAATGATCAGTGATAGAATTCGCCCTGCGGACGAAGTTGTACGAAGGTTGCGCTGTAATAAAAGTCACTCTTCTTAGGACAAGCTCAAGGTCGAAGAAGAAGCCAAAGCATGCCGACAACCGTACGTCGTAGTTAGTGGCAAAAAATACGCGAGCGAGACGGCGTAGAGAATTGTCTGGAATGATTAGAAGCAAAGTGAATGCCTGAGTTGGCGTGCATCATCTTTGCTCCACTTTCAGTGTCTGCATCTTCGGCATACTTTTACCTTGGAATAATGTGAACGTTCGCCGAGTGGAACTTTTAGTTTCAACTAAACTGTTCTCGTGGCTGGTTAGCTTGGTGTTCGTGAAACGAACAGACATAACCTCCACAGTACTTCCTCGAGATAACATATAATTTGATTAGCCTCTCTCTTTCTCTTGAATACTACACAACGTGCCAGCGGTATTCTACAGACACTGGCTTGTCAGACGGCTTGCGTGGAAATCTCGACACCCACGAAGTTCCACTTTCAGAGTGCCCTAAGCTCCAAGAGATTTTCTACTCTTCCAGCATTGGATGCTGTGAGTAAACTCGAACGAGTCACGCGATCATTCTCATTGAACCGCGCCTTAAGGATCAAATCATTATCGTAAGAAATCCCATTCCATTTCTAAGTAATGAATTTATTCTACCTTTCTGTAATATCCATAAGAAAGAGATAGATTTCAGATTGATCAATCGGTCATGGGATAATACAGTCTCCCATCTAGATCGTTTACTTACTCAGCGATATGCGAATTGGAGATTCTTTCGTATCGAGTTTCCTCTCGCCGCTTGAGAGAAGCATCGAGAAAAATCTCTTCATGCTCAATGCTCTCAGAGCGGAGTGGCAAAAAACGGCTGGATGTTACATAGGCATGCAAAAAAATCGTCGATGCAGCCGGGTCCCATAGCGTGTTGTGCGGTCTCTCGTACGATACCCACTCTACTCATCTCACTCGGTTTCTCGCTCCCTCTCTCTCTCTTTCACCCGTAGTCAACCGCAGAGCGGTACAGCCGTTTCTGTATCGCGTTCCCTCGGACAAAAGGAAGACGGGACACGATTCCATCTTATTCTCGACCGATCTTTTATTAGTATCATCGACGAACGAGATCGAGAATCATTCGCCGCGATTCCGGAGGACCATCGAGAAGAGCGGGAAAGTATCGAGTAGAAACGCGTGAAATGTTTTATTGCGCTGGGTATTCCATTGGAAACATTGAGATCGATGATTATACAGTCTTGAGCGATAAATAAATATGTCGTGTCTCTTTGGATCAATAGATAATTAATATTAAATCATTGTGTCCTCTGCAATAGGAGTAGAAAATATTTCGTGTTGGTCTAAGAGGTTAAAATTAAGAGTGGGAGAGATGGTGGGTGATTGGAGAAGAGGGGTGCCAATTGGCAGTAATGAAACTTGCTAAACGGTGGCCAGAACATTGACGAAAACCTGTTTGATGCACTGCGACTACTCTTGGAATACAGTTTACCACGATCAGCTTGTGGTTACCACCGGCTTGTTAGTTAGCCTGTCTGTATCGCTTAAACGTAGCACGTATCAGCCACTCGTTCCCCCCTTTTGGCCTTTCATTTCCATTCAACAGTACAATGGTCATCGCACAGTGGTGAGATCATTCCGATTTGACGAATGATCTTTCTGATCGCCGTGTAAAAAGCTACTGCTTTCGGCAGCCACTCTGTTTGCTCAGGCACTTGAGTAAACCGCGCGACTCGCAAGGTCAGGGACGTTTCTTACCGCTGTGCTTCGCGGCGGGTTTTCTCACCGCGAAAACGCGCGACCTATCATCTGCCGTTTCGAGACTAATAAAATGAAATGAACGACTATATTTAAATTAATATGAAAACTATATAAATCTATTCTAAAAAGTCGAAATTATACCACACGTTATTTACAATATTACTACAAGAAAGAAAAATTTGGAGAAACAAAATTATAAGACCCGCCAGTTGGAGAATTCTTTACGAAGGAACTGAGCAGGGTAAATGCGTGGATTGCAAGCGGCTTGAGAACAGGTGCAGCGCTTCCTTCTTTTCTCTAAGAAGGGAGAGTAGGCCCGGTCGGAGTAGCCAGATAAAGAGTGCGCACCAGGTTGTGAGAAGGGAAGGTAGAAGGGCGGAAACGGAAGGGCTGCTCGCGTAACCGTATTAAAAGCGCAGTAAGTGCGAACAAAACGCTCGATTACGGGAGTAAGAGAAGACCGGCGGTAATCTCAACGTGTGCGGTCGGCCCGAGCAGAGGCCGAGTGCAATTTTGTAATTTTCTTCATTCCCAGTATTATGCACGTGCTATCTCCTTCTCTTTCTCTCTTTCTCGGCCTTGCCTTCGTAGCAATCCTGTTTCGCCGGTGCTATACCTAAGACTGCTTGCTTTCTCATCTGTAATCGGGCGCATTGCCCGGGCGCCGATGCCGGACTAAAGATGCCACTCGAACTTTCCCGCTGCAAGACGCTTCTTGTTGCCTATTGTCAGCAGCTCTCTTATAGTATCGACAGAACTCTAACAGAGAATATAAAATCCTTGAAATACGTAGCAAAATCATGCCAAGTATCCTGACCGATATATTTCTATTAGAAAAGATTTCTGCCAGGAAATAAGCCTACTCAAGATCGTAATGTACTTGGTGACGCATTTCTATGACAGAAAGAATTATGATGAGCCATGAAGCATGTTTCCACGGTAGCGCGTTTGTAATACAGATAAGCTTAAGGTCCACGCGACATCCAAGTGGAAAGTAAATAATTGCCTAGAGCCGAGAAGAGCTGTTCTCTCCAAGCAAGCCGCTACCACCATCAACCAGGTGTACACACAGAGAAGAATCACATCTGTTCGTCACGAATTTCCATAGGATTCTCGTTAATTAAACAGGACTTTTGAATACACGTCTAGTAAATACTAGCAGTCGTAAGAAACGTAGAATCAAGCGAGATCCCATGAAGAAAAAGGTAACGAAGCGCGAAGGGTGAAAGGGTGACCCAGCGAAGGCAGAGTTTCACACAGTTTCGGCTAATGGGGCGCGCGCGCGCGCGCGCGCGCGCGGGCCCTAAACCAGTGAGTATGCGAGCAGTTGAGAGAAAGTTGAGTGAAGGTGAGCGAAAGGGTGGAGAAAGGAAAAGTGGAGGAAGAGAGAAAGAAAGAAAGAAAGAAAGAGTGGCGAAGTGAAGGGTGAAGTCTGTTGGTGAGTGGAAAGGAAAGAGAGATGCGGGGCCCAGTGTCCATTGAGCAGGCACCTGCCACGTTAAATTCAAGAGGGCCCACTTCGAACGGTCGAATATAGTCTGCTCGCTTGGCTGCGGGCATCGGCGAAGTGGAGCGAGAGGGGAAAGGCTGTAATTCGACTGATAAAGACAGAGGAAAGTACTGGCCGCAGCTGGAGAGAGAGTGAAATGCTGGCAGTCGGTTGCAAAGAGAAAGAGAGTCAGATAGATTGGCAGTAAGAACGAGGAAGGAGGATAACGAGAGAGAGAGAGAAAGAGAGATAGTCCAGTGTGAGAGACAGAAAGAGGAGGAAGAGGCGCCCTGTGTTGTAGGTACATCTCTCTTACATCACTCTTTGCCCTCTCCGCCAGTTCGCTTCTCTCCAAACGTAAGGTTCGACGCAGGAAAAAAGGAGATATCCCGCCGATAGCAAAACCCTCCTTCTCCTTAACCCTTTCCGCCGACGGCGGCGGCGGCGGGGCTCCCTTTGGCAGTCTGGAAATTTAAATTCCTCTCGTGTCTGCACGCTCTCGCGCTTTCCTAACCGCCAAAGGCGAGAGGGCCTGAATGCCCGCTCGGACCCTTTTTTTCCCTTGCTGCCGGGAAATTGTCGAATACTCCTCGCCACTTACGATAGTATCACTGTTAACGTCACTTAACCATTGACTGTCTTTTTGAATCAAGAGAACTTTCTTGTTTCTTGTTTCAAAAATTTCCGTTTCACATAGAATTACCGATATGATTACACTAAAATAAACCAAGCATGATCAACTTGAAATTCCACTGATTAAGGAATCATCGATCCGTCCAATCTTCTTTAGTCTCGGAAGTTCAGTGTCATGGTAAGAAATAAAAATCAATAGCATAAATTATGTAAGTTTCGAGCGCGCGTAAGTCGTCGGGGTAGGCCCGAGGGAAAGAGGAGAAGAGGGACATTAAGATGGTCGCCAGATAAAATCTTGCCACGCGGGGAACACCTGTTGGCATCTCCCGCACGAAACGACAAGTGTCCCGGACGACAGGACAACACGCACAGGGTAGTTCGGCAAGTAGCTCCTCCTCCTGTTGTGGTTTACGAGTCTTCGCAACTTTCTTGCTAAGCTTCATCCTCTCCGTCTCGTCGTCTCTCTGTGTTCATGTCGACGGTTCTAGGCATGCGAACCAACTGTACCTTCCAACTGTTATCTAGGCAACGACCTTGCCTCCTCTCTTTCCTTTCTCTTGGCAAGAACCTCTCTCGGTGCACTCGCTCCGCACCGAGCGTGTATTTACTCTCCCTCCCGGCTTCTCTCCCCCCCCTCTCTCTTTCTCTTTCTCTTTCTCTCTCTCTGCTTCTCGATCTCCGGAGGGCGCGCGCGCGCGCGCGCGTGTGTTGCGCGGCACAAGTTCATCGGTCCGCTTGGAAAATCATTGACCTTGTGCGGCGGATCTAGCATCGTAGTCAAGCCCTGAGAGATTCTTCTACCTCTTTCCTTCGCTTCTTGTTCGCTCGCCTCCACTTCGTGGTACTCTGCCCTACGCCTGTTTCTCCTCCGGCCCCAATTACGCCGGTCGCTCTCGGTTGCAGCAAAAACGGAAGCGAGTTTCCCGGGCGTGCGGACGAGGACGCGAGCGAGCGCGCGCGCGCGCGCGCCCCTCCAAGAAAAGTTCTTCTACTTTTCAGTGAACAAAGTGAGCGCACGCGTGCGGCATCGAGCACTCCCCGCGTTCCCGGATAAAATCAAAGAGAGCCACGTGCAACTTCCATTAAAGCCTGGGGTGGAATGTTTGCATGCCTTATTTGTCGGTGCGAGGGCAACCTCTCGAGTCCCATAAGAGAATATTGAAGCAATCAGATGGTGGTAAAAGGGATTTAATTTTGTAATATCGATCTTTCATGATGTGGATCGTGTGGATAGATCGATCGACGGGTGTCATTGACCCTTATGAAATTTGGTTGTGGCGCTTGGAAGCAGACTTGATTGTGTATCCTATAAAACGCCAATGACGCCGGCTTTCCCCTCTCTTTTTGATCGTCCGACAGGTGTTGATCGAATGATAAATGTATGTTGGAATAGCGATCTGTAGATATTTGTATGTATACTACTGCGTTGAGTAATATTGCTTGTGTTTTCATATAAAGAAAATAATAGGAACAATTATTGCTATATAAATTAATAAAGTGGATGAGAAACTCGCAGAAATCGTCATTGCTCGTAAACATTGGCCATTATTTCTTTCGGAGTCGGAAGCTTTGTTTGGCGGAGCGGCAAAAGCGGGCGGCGCGTTTGCTTTTTGCTTGGCTTGTTGTGGTGACACGATACGTCAGGAGCGCGCGCGACCTTGAGCCCAGACATCCCATTACCGTCCTAGAAGTATGCATATGTCCCGCGGGCAAAATGATTTGGAAGCCGAGCGAGAGAAAGAACGCGCTAAAGAGAACAGAGAGCGATCAGCCATTCAAAGCATTCGGCCTCAAAGGATTTCACTATCGAAGCGTTTCGTAACATACTCACAAATCACTTCCGTATATTTTTATCTCCGATGAACACCTTCTCCTTGTACACACACATACAGGGTGTAACAGATAGAATGGAACCAGCTTTTTACCATCGAATTATCGGTAATATCGACATTGAGTAATTGTTTTGTTAGCCGTTTAATGTCACTTGTGTTGTGTGTCGCGTGAACTTACACGGAGTGAATCACGACAGACGGTTTCTTCCACGTTTTGCAATCTTCCCGATCTTTTCAGGGACTGAAATTTGGTAGGGAATGTTTTCTTGCATCAAGGAAGAAGTGATATAAATTCCAGAGCCCTAACTCAAAATTTATTTTTTCGCAAATTTTTCCATATGTACCCCTTGACAAATTTACGATTTTTCGAAGGTTCTCGGACTTTGACGAACGCTTGATTTTTCGATTGTTTGTGTATCAAAACGAAAAGAAAACATGAAACCAGTGGGAGAAATGCCGGAATTGTACCCAAAACATATGGAAAACCGATCCTGAAAATTTCAATTTTGAGGTTTTTCCCATGTTTTTCATACTTCCCAACATTTTCCGGAGCTGTAATTCGGTAGAGAATGTTTTCTTGCATCAAGGAAGAAGTGATATAAATTCCAGAGCCCTAACTCAAAATTCATTTTTTCGCAAATTTTTGCATATGTACCCCTTCACAAATTTTCGATTTTTCGAAGGTTCTCGGATTTTGACGAAACTTCATAAATCGATTGTTTGAGTATCAAAACGAAAAGAAAACATGAAACCAGTGGGAGAAATGCCGGAATTGTACCCAAAACATATGGAAAACCGATCCTGAAAATTTCAATTTTGAGGTTTTTCCCATGTTTTTCATACTTCCCAACATTTTCCGGAGCTGTAATTCGGTAGAGAATGTTTTCTTGCATCAAGGAAGAAGTGATATAAATTCCAGAGCCCTAGCTCAAAAATCATTTTTTCGCAAATTTTTTTGTCACTTGTGTCGTGTGCTCAGCGACACACGACACAAGTGACATTACACGGCTACCAAAACAATTACGCAATGTCGGTATTACCGATAAATCAATGGTAAAAAGCTGGTCCCATTCTGTCTGTTACACCCTGTACATGTCAACATGCCAACTTTTTTTTCCCTTGAGTTTATTCAATTTATTGTATCCTAGAATGGCATTTTACTCTGGGTGAGATTTGCTTCTGTTGAAACTAATTATTCAAAGTTATTATTATTAACCGATTCTTCCCTGTGTTACCGGATGAAATTTTGTTACTTTCTTTGGGTAGACTTTAATACGTGGTGCGCTATTAAAAGATTCACTCGCGAACAATGCATGCTTTTTATCTTGTATACAGAGTGTGTGATTTATGCTGGGTTCTCAATGCCGTGGAGCGAGGATGAAATTACTTTGGCGGTGCATTTGCCTGGCATAAATCGACGCGATCTTTACGAGGCTCAATCTCATTGTTACGACGTTGCAACGGATGTCCGTTTCTGCGTCGCACGCTTTTGTCGAACAATACTGGATTTATTGTGATGCGCATAATGTGCCAATTAATGGTAATTAAGCTTAACTGCGACCCTCGACGATGACCAGGAAGATTGTTAGACGTAATTAGAGTATCCTAAGTATAATCGACGCAAGCTACTGATTCGTAACTACTACATTGGCTTGAGCGACACTCTGTCGAAGTGTTGAATTTCTTATGGTCAGAGAAGCGATGGGACTCGAGTTATAAAACAATCCGCTGCCCGCCGGTAAAATAGTTATGAGCTTATGTGAAGCATGCAGGGCTTCTCCGATGACGAGTGAAGTCCTATCCGCGCGCTCTGAGTTTCATCCTATTTCACTACTCAGTCTCCACCGCCTTCCTCTTTGCGGTTTCCGTCGGCTTTCCACCCTTTTATTTCCTGCGCACCGCCTACCCTTCACTCGCCCCTCGCACCACTCTGTCATTCCCTCCTGAATACTACGACATTCCATCGAAATTTGAGACGCGAATAATTAACGCATCGTCGATCGTCTCTTTTAATGATTTATTTCAAAAATAATATGATTCATCTAAAAAAAAAATTAAGTCGCCATATGTCTCGCTAGTATATTTCTGACGTGTCAACAATGTGTTAATCTTATCTCATTCCCCATAAGCTTTGGTTTGTCTATAATTAGTAGAGATTTAGAGACTCGTGTCAGTCCAAGGAGTGAATGTAATCCTTAATTCGGGGATTCCAAGATCTCAACCGAGACTCTTCTTTAGGGGAAGCGTGTTTTACGAGCCAGCTTGGTGGTATATTCTGGATCCACGCTATACGAGACTAATGAAATTTGACTGTTGATGCCCCGCTGTTACTGAGAAAGACTAAAACTCGTAGTTTATGTCGATCCGCCCTTGGATTACCTGATCGTAGATCCGGTGTTAGTCGAAAGGGCCTGAAAACTATCTAACACCGTTATGCTCCCAATGCTGACAAAAAGTAGACAACGGTCCCCACTCTTTAAGTATTTTCAGACACTAACATTAAAAAACCTCTGATTCCATTGCTTTCACTTAATCGATTATGTCCCAATATTGCCTGAACTCGAATGATTGTCAACCCATCAAATATCCAACTTCGCATTTCTCTATTAGCACGAACGAAGAGCGACGGAACCAAAAATAAAATCTTCCAAATCTTCATGAATCAGAACTAGAGATATTTCTGTCAAGCATGAATCACACAAGAGAAGCGAACATTCGCCTGGCAAATATCAGTAAACGGGAGTGACAAGATCATTTCCATAAAGAAAAAAAAAAAAGGCGGTGAATTAATCCAACGAACGGCGCCTCTAAAGCCTTTATATTTCTGACGATGATTGTTACCGGCACATGCGGATGGTAAGCGGCCCTTGTAGGGCTGCTTGCATTGTCATTCTCCTCATGGAAGCTTGCGTTTAAGTACGCGTAAGCCCCTGTTACTTCCTTCACCGACATCACATCGAGCTCCTCATTCTTATACGACGCGTTCGCTAATCGGAGGCGATTACGACTTTGACGTATTATCAACAAGTTGACGGCAACCAAGATCGAAGTTGACTCGATCTTAAAACCAGTTGCCCAAACGTGAATCTCACCTCTGGCAAAAGACGATTAATTGTTTGAAACACATTCTTAGCAAAGTGTAGATTTTCGTTACATTTATCAATATTCCATACAAGAATTTCCATCCGATACAAATCATTTCTAGGGGATGAATAAGAACATAGTGCAAGATCGGAAGTGTGTGTGTGTGTGTCAGCTTCAATTACTCTAATATCCGCGAAGTAGCTTGAATCTTATGGCTCGTAACAGGCGTATCTACGTGTGGATGGGTTTGTTTGTATAAGTCGGCCTCATAGTAGTACATATATGCATACCGCGCGTGGAGGTGGTGGCGAGGATCGGGGAAGCCGACGTGACCAGCAGGCTGGACGTCCGGAATGCGAGCGGAACCCGTTTCTATGAGTCAAGTCTGGCTATTGACAACAGACCTTCTCCTCTCCTGTAGATTCCCCGATGCCGCCGCCGCCGCCGCCGCCGCTTGCTCTCCCACCTCATCCTCTTCTCCTCTCCTTTGGCGTCGTCGTTCTCCTTCTCTCGCTCTTTCCACTCACCGCCAGCCAGATCGCCCTTCCGACCCGCTCTCGCCGGCCGGCGCTCTGATCCTGCGGCTCAGGATCGTGCCACGTGATCTGGAACACTGTGGTAGGGAAGCTGGAATTCGCGGGATCGAGTCATGTTACTCTACTCTCTACTCCCCATGAAAATGCACTCGCAGCCAAGCGAGCGCTCGCTGACGAGCTGCTTACGGACACGCACCAAACTCTACTATTTACTACCACCTTTTAACGAACTCTCTTCCCCTGATTTTTCACCGCGTTTAATTAAAATATTAAATCACGATGGTTTAAATTGTAATAATTGTTTATTGTATGTTGTTGGATGTGATTTTTTTAGGTGGGAATGAATTGTATTCATTATTTTATATGTAGATTATGATTGTTTGTGTGGTACTTTTTAATTCTTGGATAAAATAGTCGATCAATAATGTGTTGACAAGATAGTACAGTGTTCGTACGAAGCTGTGTAATAGAAATCCATGTGTCTTGCGCGGAATACTACCAATTTGGATAAGAGCGTAGTCCAAGCTCATACATACTTTCTATGCCTCCTTGGAGTCCTCCTAATAGGGCTCCTAATAGAAATGCCAGGTAGGATTTCTTTCGATGCAACAACGCCAGCCAACCCGGCAGGGAGGCAGGCGCGGTTGAAAGTGATTTCGCAGCGAGCGTGCATTAAAGACAGTCGACATCGCAAATTGAATAGTGATTCATAGCACGCTCTGGCAAACGGCCTCCAATAGACCATCCATTTTCCCAAGGGAACAACTGTCCATGCCTTTCCTAACGATTTCGCCGACTGACTTCTGACAAGAAAATAACATTGCTTTTCCAATACATTCGAGTATTCACAGGACATACGTGCATCTGGTTTCTCTCTCTTTCTATCTCTCAGTGTGTTTAAATCCGGAACTGCTCGGCCATCACAACGAACGGGAGTTAACGGTATTGAAAGGACACGTCCGAAACATGTCAGGCATACTTAATCCTCTATAAGGGAAAGACCCTTTTCTTGTACGATCAGCACGTAAGTACTTACGCCCGTCTCCTTCTGCTTGATTCCCTCGATCTACATAGAGTCTGATCGAACAAGGAGATGGAGATCAAAGTGTTACCACTTTTTACAATGCCTCTGATGTACATCGATCCTTTTCACTCGAGTATCTTCGAGTCCTCTTATGGATTATTGAATAAAAGAGTATGTCAATACATCGAATGACTGATAAGAGAAGGAAGGAATAAGTGTGCGGATTGGGAGAGGGAAGAGCGATGGAGAGAGCGATACAGAAGCGCGTTTCCCGCTCGGTCCAGGGGCGTGTCGTTAGAATCGAGTTCATCGATCCATAATGACTATCCCAGCCCGCTGGTTGCGTCCTGTAATAACGGAATATTCAATAAAGTATATCCTGCCGACTTAATCGTTCCTCTCAGCGCACGGCAATGATCGAACCGACCAGTCCCACCTGTGATCTTTTCGTAGTCTCTTCCGCACGCTTCCTTCTACTTTCTGTCTTTCACGAGCAACCGCTCACTCATTCGTCTGCCGCATTACTTTCTCGACCGCAGGAAACTCGGGCATGAACATCCCTGGAACGAGTGTTTATGCTTAATAGAAAGTGATCATTGTCAAGGTATAAATTTGAAGGAGTGTCGGCTTGCACGAATAGCAGTTATTACATGAGATAATCTACGGAAGTTGGAAGTTACGTATCAAGATCCTTAGTACCTATTTACTTCATTATGTTCCATGAGTGTCATAAATGCATTTTTTTCTTCGCATTTCCTTTAGTTAAGTGACATTGTCCATTTACACTTGTTGCATTCCGTGTATATGAAAGGCAATTGTCGTTTGGCGGAACGATAGTATTATTTTAGCTCGTTAAGGATGTATGCTTGGTCCTTAATCGTTAATGTGTAGTTAAACATATTATGACTCGAGGCTTTAGAGGGTGGGAATTGATATGCAAAGTGCCATTTAGTCGGGGGCATTCAGTTAAGCGAGGTCGTTTGTACGAACTTTCTTTATGTCTTCTGCCCGAAGCAAAGGTGCTTATCTACCTTTTGCAACAGGTTGATTTTCACTTCGAATTCCATGTCTCCTTCGAACTCTACGCTCCAAGCGGCACTATTTACTTTTTGACTCGTACGATTTACGTTCCTGCCAGGTGAATTACGCGCCCTTGGGAAACATGGGACCCTTCTGTAACGGGACGAACGATGTACACACACACACACACACACATAATCTTGTATGCGTACATGCTAATTTCCCGGCGATGCAAGTGCACTTTTTCCCCTGGTGTACTTGAGCCTGAGAAAGCACTGGTACAATGACTTCAAGGAGGAGGAACGCGGAAACGGGGGAAAAAATGGAGTTGCTCGCACGATCGCTTCTGCGGTCAGGAAAGTTAACTACCGGAAAATCCAACATCCCCCTTTTGTATGGGGAAGTGAACTTCGAGTGAAACGTCGCACTATTATTATCGTATTATACTAGTCATAAAATGCAAATGCGAATGCATAATTCAAGAAGAGTGTAAAAAATAATTTGCTTATTTTGTGAAAACATTACGCGATCATAGGAATTGCAGTAGATCCTCGTATCGAATGGATCCTATCTCGAGTATTG
Organism: Ectemnius lituratus; assembly: GCA_910593735.2. Lineage (NCBI taxonomy): Eukaryota > Metazoa > Arthropoda > Insecta > Hymenoptera > Crabronidae > Ectemnius > Ectemnius lituratus. The sequence goes on from OU343034.1 coordinate 22,600,810, forward strand.
GTAACGTCGAACCTTGTACGGTTAATACTGAATTAAAGAGCTTGGGAAGCCCGAAGAATCCCTGTGGAGATCATTGGAAATATAGCAGAGAATGTATAACCCTGCAAACCGTATAACTAGACGGAAATGACTTAATGCTAATCTTGACGATCTTAAGGACAGATATATAACCGTAATAAAATCGATCGGCCTATTTCTTCAGGGATTACCCTCAATGGTTATTTTATCGAATCTCATTCGTTGCGAACGTAGAAAATATAGAAGAGCCGCTTAATAAATTATAGGACGTATCTATTTCACTTTTCCTTCATTTTACGCTGGTTGATCCACGTAGGTGAGAGAGTAATCGATTAATTATTTGTTTGAACCTGTTTCAGAAGTACCAGGACCATCTCGGAAGCCATGCCGGCTGACGAGCTCTCTGGCAGCCGAGCACTTCTCCGACCAAGACTACAACCGCCTTAGCCAGAGGAGAAGGCTCCTCTTTCTTACTCCCTGCCGAGGGAGGTTTCCCTGGCGAATCAGTAATCATCTAATCATGCACGTGCCGATGCCAATCCTTTCCACCGCTATCCTGTCATCCCGTTGTTGTCGTGTGGAATTCCGCCAGTTCCCAAAATACTTGCCGAAAAGGCAGTGAAGACACGAAGAGGATAGCCCAGTTATGTAGGCTGCCGTGGAAGCGGATGCCGTCGCCATGGTGGAGCTGCTATGCAGTAATTCCTTGAGCCCAGGAACCCAGCAGCTAGCCTTGCCAAAGAAGTGAAGGCGACTGGACCGATTCCAGGTGGTCGGCCTTGATAACGGCTCTAATCGCGTCTTACTTCCGGAGTGGCATCATGTAGAAGCCGGCAAGAATACTATGTAGGAGAGTCATCCTCTCAACCCTGAGACAATTGACGAGTTATGCTGTATGAGAATCCCACGAGTCCAGGAACTTTGAACTGGCGGTAGAGAGCTCGATCAAGAAGCGTTTACGAGAGAGAGAGAGAGAGAGAACAAAATTAAGAGTTAAGAGGTGTGAAAAGGGTGTCAAATCGCAGAAGGTTTAGTCTGGTTTTCTGGGTACCATGTAGAGGGGTGTGAGGAGGAGAGGAGCAGCCTACCCCTCGGTAAAGCAGCCTCGAGTAATGCTGAAGCATATCCTGACGGGGCAACCGTCCTCAGCGGGCTCCAGGCATCAGCACAATGAGTACCAGGCGAGCACGGGCTCGTTGCACGCCGGGCATCAGCATCATCATCATCCCCATCAACAAGAGCCACATTACACCGGTGGTGGTTCGCGTGGAGCAAACGGTGGACGAGGTCTTGATGTCTATGATTCGGTATTGCACCCAAGCCAGCGACCAGTGCCGGCGAATGTCCACCAAACAGCCGCCACCACACCATCATCCACGCACAGGCATCCCTTGAATCATTCGCAACTCAGTGTGAATAATCTCTCGCAACGACTCAATCATTCCCATGCCTTGAATTTGTCGACTCTGTCGACCTCCAAGCATTCCGTCAACAGTGTCAGCCCTATCGCCGGTGCTAATAGTAACAGCAATAGTAACAACAATGCAAATCCGAGCAATGGTAATCACGTGACGACTAACCTGGGGCATACATTGGCCTCGCAGGTGCAACTTCATCACGACAGACCGAAAGCAAATGGTGGTTTCGACATATCGAGGTTGTCCCGGCTGCCAAGCCAAGCGACACCTTCCCCAGCACCTGCGCTACAAGCACCTGCCGGTGTTCAGTTGGCCGTCGGTTCGACGGCCTTGCCTCTTAATGCTTCCTGGTCTTCCTCACTCTCCAGGAATCATCGGGATCAGGAAGCAGGAGCGAAAGAAACCCTTACCAGTCTTGGCTTACTGTGTTTGGTGTCCTTGTTATTGGCGCTACTGTCCTTGATCTTCTTACTCAAGATCTCACCGTTAACGGTGACACCCAGCAGTCTCATCAGCCCTGAAGAATATACCATCGTGTACGAAGTCACCCTAGCGCTGTGCGCACTTGCCCTTTCCCTCAATCTTTGCTGCCTTCTGGTTTGCGCCATACAGTTCCTCTTCACCGTCAAACTTGTCAAGACCTCGTATCAGGGACACTGGTACGTACACATCTTCTAATTTCTAATTATTTCACACGAACAGCTCTCAGTTATCTGATATACTGAATAAAAAACACTGTTTCATTCTTTAAATTAATCCTTTCTAACAAGGAATCCTTAGTAGTCCTCGAAAACCGTTGAGTTTCTTAGCGAGGAGGGTGTAACGATGTTGAAGGAAAAAAAGATCGAAAGGCAACCGTTTTTATTGGAATCCAGCTGTACTAAAGTGGCTCTATCGATATTCTGACTTGGTCCGTGAGGCGACCGTTAGCGAATAATGATTGATGAGTGATGATGTAAATGGAGAGGTAGTTGTCCAAGAAACACATATGGCGAACGCCTGGCAATAAACAACATTGTTTCATTCTTTAAATTAATCCTTTCTAACAAGGAATCCTTAGTAGTCCTCGAAAACCGTTGAGCTTCTTAGCGAGGAGGGTGTAACGATGTTGAAGGAAAAAAAATCGAAAGGCAACCGTTTTTATTGGAATCCAGCTGTACTAAAGTGGATCTATCGATATTCTGACTTGGTCCGTGAGACGACCGTTAGCGAATAATGGTTGATGAGTGATGAGGTAAATGGGGAGGTAGTTGTCCAAGAAACACATATGGCGAACGCCTGGCAATAAACAACATTGTTTCATTCTTTAAATTAATCCTTTCTAACAAGGAATCCTTAGTAGTCCTCGAAAACCGTTGAGTTTCTTAGCGAGGAGGGTGTAACGATGTTGAAGGAAAAAAAGATCGAAAGGCAACCGTTTTTATTGGAATCCAGCTGTACTAAAGTGGCTCTATCGATATTCTGACTTGGTCCGTGAGACTACCGTTAGCGAATAATGGTTGATGAGTGATGAGGTAAATGGAGAGGTAGTTGTCCAAGAAACACATATGGCGAACGCCTGGCAATAAACAACATTGTTTCATTCTTTAAATTAATCCTTTCTAACAAGGAATCCTTAGTAGTCCTCGAAAACCGTTGAGTTTCTTAGCGAGGAGGGTGTAACGATGTTGAAGGAAAAAAAGATCGAAAGGCAGCCGTTTTTATTGGAATCCAGCTGTACTAAAGTGGCTCTATCGATATTCTGACTTGGTCCGTGAGACTACCGTTAGCGAATAATGGTTGATGAGTGATGAGGTAAATGGAGAGGTAGTTGTCCAAGAAACACATATGGCGAACGCCTGGCAATAAACAACATTGTTTCATTCTTTAAATTAATCCTTTCTAACAAGGAATCCTTAGTAGTCCTCGAAAACCGTTGAGTTTCTTAGCGAGGAGGGTGTAACGATGTTGAAGGAAAAAAAGATCGAAAGGCAGCCGTTTTTATTGGAATCCAGCTGTACTAAAGTGGCTCTATCGATATTCTGACTTGGTCCGTGAGACGACCGTTAGCGAATAATGGTTGATGAGTGATGAGGTAAATGGGGAGGTAGTTGTCCAAGAAACACATATGGCGAACGCCTGGCAATAAACAACATTGTTTCATTCTTTAAATTAATCCTTTCTAACAAGGAATTCTTAGTAGTCCTCGAAAACCGTTGAGTTTCTTAGCCAGAAGGGTGTAACGATGTTGAAGGAAAAAAAGATCGAAAGGCAACCGTTTTTATTGGAATCCAGCTGTACTAAAGTGGCTCTATCGATATTCTGACTTGGTCCGTGAGGCGACCGTTAGCGAATAATGGTTGATGAGTGATGAGGTAAATGGGGAGGTAGTTGTCGAAGAAACACATATGGCGAACGCCTGGCATACGACTCTGGGGTGTATCGTATACCCTCCGGTGCCAGCTCGACTTTGACACGCAGGAATCCAGTTCAATTATTTTCATGTTCTAATGGGACCGCCGGCAGCTAAGATCCGTAATTAATTAACGCAATAAGAAGGGGTATCCGGCGGTGAAGGCGTGCTGATTCGGTGAGGAGGACGCAATGCCATTCTTGCCGCGCGACCTCCGAGACCCAACGCCGCCGTCGCGAAATCGTTTTGAGCGCGGCCGTTAAAGGTTTTTATCGAGAGGCTTTTACCAAGCGAGATGCGCACTTGGCTTGTTCGGGAGGCGCGATCCACCAGGGAGGCAAGGCTCAGAGCCACTCTTACCAAAGAAGGGGGCGAAACCTTCGCTCGAAGAGGCGAGGATACCCTGAAAAAGAAGCTTGCTAATTGCGTAAGTCGTCTGGCTTTCGTGGCTTTGTTTTGACAGGAAGTTCTTCGTCACGATTGCCCCATTATTCGTGCTCGGATAAAGGGCGCTCGCAAGGAACGCCACTCGAAAATTCGCCCGGCGCGCACTGAGACAGCTCTCTCAACGAACTCAAGTACCCATCACCCTCGACTTATTAATACTCCTTCTGGCATTTCGTGCTCCAATATATGGGGATCGAGCAACCCTTCATTTATTCATTAAACAGACTTCCTGGAGACAATACGCTAGACAAGTACTGATCGATCTTAATATCAATAACCTCTGTTATATTTCTACTTCCTTTGCTATTCCTCGGAACGCATAGAACATAATTCAAGGATTAATATTTTATCATGAATTTTATCATGGAATATTTTCGCATGAAATTCAAGCAATTGTAAGAATGAAATGCTTCCAACGGCAGGTGTAATTGGAGCATGTCATGTCTCAGGTGTAATTAAGTGTCGGCTCATTTTTGGCCAGGAAAAGAATATTCCCCATGAATTTACTTAATCTGTGATCGTTTCCACCGATTAAGATCTTCCTCGCACCAGCGCGACCATGCGTTCCCAGTCATCCATGCGTACGCTATTTCTCTGCTCTTTCTCTCTCTCTCTCTCTCTCTCTCACTCTCTTTTTCTTTCGAATATGGGTGTCCCGTACCCGTACGAGATCAGTGCTCGTGCGCGATATATCAGACCCATGGATGGAGTCTAGTGTTTCTTCTCACGGCAAAGACGAAGCGCAAAAATGCGCCCGCCCCATGCATCACGAAGCACGTATGTACATTTCACCGCAGAAACGCACTTGCTCTACCTTTAAGTGAAGAACAATGATTCTTCAGCAGATTATTAATACAATTCAAATAAAACAACTCTGACAATATTATTTAAAAAATAACACTTAATCAATACTTTTCTGTTAATAAAAGTATTTTAGTACGAATTGTATATAAAAAGTATTGAAATATTAAATGCGTTGATATAAGATTACAAAAGGATGAGTCGAAGGATTTCATTTGTGAAGCATACATAGAATACTCCTGCACTTGAAATCAGGGAACGCATCCAACTTTATGTTGCACGATGTACGTGCATTCCGCGCACACACACACTTGATTTCCGCGATGCCGACAAGAAGCCGACGGATACGCGTAATCATAATACGTAGAATACATCGAGGCACATAGAGGGCCAGCGCGCAAATGACCCTCGTTAAAGACATACGTCCCAGCATAGTGAACGTTAGCGGGTGCAGCAGTTCATCTACACTCGTATCATTCGTTCGCCTCATTCTCATCGCGCTTCTGTCCTTTCTCGAATGTTGCAACTGTTCCTCTTGGTAGTTAGCCTGGATTCCACGATACCGTCACTGATATACAAGGGACCTTTTTTTCTCATCTTGAAAGGAAATTAAGGTTTCACGCACCCCTTGCAATTACTGGCTGACATGATACAATAATAACCACTGCGGTGTACTTATCGCTTGTGCTCCACGTGGCGATAAATATAACGCTTCTGAGAAATGTGCTAGTGGAGACGTGTGGTGTTTCCGTGCCAAATGTAAGGGGTAAATGGAACGTGACTTTGCACACAGGTCGGTGCACCGTGCGAATATCTTTTCACTCTTATAACACCTTGAGTAGAGCACGCTCTTGTCATGTGTTTTCATTTTCCTGTTGGATTAGGCGAGACAGGCAGAAGTGGGGAATCAAGTTCGCGTTGTTCCTTGAATACCGAAATGAAGAAATTTTGGAGGTAATCATAGCGGAGGGCGTAAAATCGTTCGTAATAGCCGGTTGGAAGATACCTATGAGGGATAATATCGGTGATGTATAAGCCGTTGGGGTTTTGTTTCGTTTCAAGGGGAAATTATTGACGAAATCGAATGAATCATTGTTGTAAGAGAAAGTGGGATCTTTTAAAAAGTGTTCGATATTCGTAACGAATTGGTATTTCCTGTTTATAAAGTAAGAAGGAAGAAAAATGACGCTGTTCACTCAAAGGGTGGTCTTAAAATCTCTGTCGAGTGTCCCAACAGCAGCGAGTTCTTCCCTCGCTTTGTCTATCTTATCGCTGAGATAATGAACAATCCCCTTTTATCTCAGACACGTATCCTTTCGCCGCATTCGCTCGACCCATCTTATACACGGTTTTCATCTTTAAAGCGCCCCTGAAAAATGAAGTGTCGGCCAAGTACCGCCATAAAAAAAGAAGCCTAGAGAACGAGAGTTCTTTGACTCTTGGCGAGGTTTTTCCTCTGATATTTCGTGGACCAATCGAAGCACTTTTATGTGTCTTTAAAATATGTTTTTACGTATTCGATCACTGCAATTCCCGGATCAATCGATAATGAGAGCCGACAAAGACTCGTTGAAAGATTAATGTAAACAAGTACTAGAAGTTTTGGCTATCTTGATGCGAATGACACCGACTACTGAAAAGTTCTAGTTCTAAGTTCTAACTCTGTCAATCGCAACATGAAATCCAATATTCTAAGGTGTCGATGACTGGGTATCACTGACCAGAGCTAGTCCCAGCTCACCCAGAAGAAGCTGGTATGTTCTCACATACTCGCCGATCCTGGCGAACCGTTAGGAAACCATAAAGGGCAACAATGGCGCAGGAAACCACAAACGCGAACCCTTTTGCGTCCAATCACTGTGGCTGCCCAACTGATAACCGCAGTCATCGATCGTACTGGGACTAGTTTCATCAACTATCATCAACTATCTACTTAGAAATGCTATAGTTATACGCCAGGTGTATTTAAATCACACATATCTGACCGAGAAATAATCTTAGTTGGATAAATGGAACGCCGAAAGTTGGAGGGTTCGAAATTTGTAGCCGGCGAAATAACAATGGGCCGAACGACATGCAAATCCAACGGTTCGAGAAGGAGAGGCACTTTGTGTGCAGAGAACTCCAGACGACTCGAGTTTCGGGCCTCTGGGCCGGTGCGCGCTCACAAAGTGCATTCTTGCGAGATAGGCCCTCGCGGCCCTCCCAGCATCCGTGTTCCAGCATTTCGGCGTAATGTAACGTGTTACCTGCTTGGAATCCGTTTAATGTGTACCCCTGGTAGTGTAAAAGAAGGGGCTTCCTCTAATTTCTTTTTAACTCGAATATACCAAAGTGAATCTGGCAATAAAACTCCAGTTACATTCTATTATCCACTATTTTCTTGACTATTTTATCATTATAATTGAAAGATTAACAATAAATCAAGAATTAGTCTCAGATCCGCAGAATATTCACACTACTTGATTTGCAATATCATTGTGAGAAAATACGTCCAGTCTGATTCACAGTACGACAGTTACTGAATTTCGGTTTGACCGCTGATGTGTCTGCTAGATCTTTACTTTAAACTTTATCCTTCCTTTGACTGCTTGAACAATATTTCAACAATTATCAATACTTTTCTATGATAACTGAATTAAATACAAGATCCACTAAAAAACGATTGCCATGTTACATATTTCTATCGACAAAAAACCTTCAAATATGATGCTGGGATGTTTAAAGTGCCTAATAGTCGCTCGCCCACCTTTGCTTCGGCCAGTTTACACAGGAAAAAGATAATACCAGTCTGCGAAGTAGCATTGTCACGGGAGTGTACCCCTCTGGCGTGAGCAGACGTGCTCCGAAAGCAGAACGTTAATGGTAGGTTTCAGTGCTTCTCTTCTCTCTTCTTTCTGGCGGAGCAGCTCATTGTCACTTGAAGTCTGGGCGAAGGAGGCACCCTGGGGTGTGCGGGCCGTAGAGCCTTAGCACTACGAGCGAAAGAGAAAAAGGTGCCGCCACTGTTAGCTAGTCGAACCAGAAGGTTCACAACCGATGAAAGACAACTGGCGCTTTCCTAAGTGCTGCCTCATTACTTAAACGACGCCTGATAACCAACTAATTCCTTTTCTCTTCATTCCCCTCGTCGACCAGTTTCTTATCTATCTTGGTCCATCGTATTTCTACCGACTTTCCCACACTCTAATTTTTCTTCTGCTCTTGGACCTCTTTTGGACCTCTTTTGGACCTCTTTTGGACCGTGGCAGTTCACCGCCCTTGAATTATAGGGGTGGGTTTTACTCGAGGCTCGTTTTAAACTTTATAGGAGGTTCGCCACTATTCACAGGATAGTATATATTCGTAGAGACTTTCGCCGTAGAGAATTTATGTCGCCGTTGTAACGAAGGAAAACCTAAAACCAAGGGTTTCGAGGGCAGATGGCAATTTGGGTATCGCGCGACAGCTGTCCTTTAATAGCCCTGATAGAAGTCTGCTCTCACTTTATTATTTAATGACACACCGGTACTGATAATTGTACCTTTTAGGTAGAAAATCTTTCAGTTAACACTACAGTTACTTTTATTATTATATGAATAAGTGTGCAGATTTGAAGTAGACTTGTGTAAACAATACTTGAAGAAAGTTACGCGTGGTATGCGTTGTAGTGTGAGGAGTAACGTTTTCATTGAGGTAACAGTATATTGATAGATTGGGCGCGGTAGCCACTGCTCCATATCGAGAGATTCTATCTGTCGTCGTCGTCGTCGTCGTCGTCGGAAAGAGCAACCCACGAAGCCGGTAGTCCGTGTATAGTAGAAGTCAAGCACACCGTCCGTTTCGTTTTTCTCCGACGCGGCGCTCCGGTTTAACATTACACCCGTTCTGGTTTCTGTTTCGGACCCGGTTCCTCCTGCGCAGCCGCTACAACGCGTTATTTGACTTCTCGAGTAGTAGGCACTTGGCATTCCGCGGCATCGAATCGGCCGTCTGGAATTCTTCATGCCGCTGGGAAGGGAAAGGGAATAAATTTGACAGCTCGTAACCGCGTGCCGCAATATGGGCGGAAAGAATTCTCCGGTGGGTTCTTCGCGCCGATTGAGACAGAGCGAGGCGCGCGGCGCTTTAAAGGTGTGTGAGAGAGAGAGAGAGAGAGAGAGAGAGAGAGAGAGAGAAAGAAATGAATAAATAGAGGAGAATTTACGATCGATCGCATAGTCCTCCTTCGAAATCTAATTCCGTGATGTCTAAATTATTAGGCATTTCATTACCAACTCAGTAGTATCATCTCGAATCGTATGTTCCTATTCAGCCACGTCGGCGCCTCGTATCTTTTTCCTTTGGTCTTCCGAATGGTTACTTTAGTTATTTACAAATTGTACATCGACAAGACTTCATCCATATGTCCTTGGTTCTTGAAATTCTTCAAGGACAAACTAATTAGATAAATCATTGCTATTTATTCAAGCAACCGTGTATATCCTTGATTCCAGTAGATCTGGCAGATATTGAGCTATCTTTCAAGGATTGCTGACAGAACACATGTTGCTCGAGTAATCTAAAGACGGGATGCGCGCGTCCGTAGAATCCGGTTATGCCGTTCGCGAGGCTCAGCCTCAAGCCGGAAAGATGTAAATCCGATTTTATTCGTGGGGCAAAAGCAAGGGAAGGAAGGATGGCAGGCGCGAGTATCTTGTCAGAGGGGCCAGGAGAGAATCGTAAAAGGCAACAGGTACAATGGATCCTGCACCGGCGGCTCTAAGCTAGCCAGTCGAACAGGTGTGACTTGCCACCTTCGTAACGGTTGTCGTCTTTCACAAAGATCTCAGGCCACCCTTAATTTCGACCCAACTAAGTCATTAAGTCACCATTTCTTCCCTCTCTCTTTCCTTTCTTTCCTTGACGAAGAAAATTCCCGCCGGCAAAACTGCTGGCCCATCTAAGAAACCATCAAAGAAAAGTACGAGTCTCGATCTTCTTTTTCTATCCAGACGACACACGATTACTCGACACCTGTCGCACCGAGAAGACAGGATGCTGTAGGTTCACGTAGTCTACGAGCTTATGATCCATCATCCACAGCAGGCCGTGTGACCAAGGTGTATGATGATCCATCATCCGATAAGCGTTTACGTCAAGATTCCGTTCCGCGGCGTGGAAATGCCGATCTGCCAAGGTTATTCAGCTTGGTTGCATTGCGAGTGCCGCGTTGATCGCGCTTGTCTTCTTACTGTATCAACTCACCATAGAATCATCATCATAGTATGATAAACATACTCGTAGATTCGCCGCCGTGGAATCTAATGCTCGCATGAACTTTTTTATTACTAACTCATCGATCTGAAGAGAATGACTCTTGCTTGGATGGAATGGAGACTCGTTTCCTCGTCATTCCACCGGAAGAGGAAATGGCCCGGATATGGTGATGCTTCTCCGCACAGGGAATCGACGACCTTTCTACGGCGTCGATTTCAGTCGACTGGGCTTCGATGGAAATAGAAGCCTGCATCACACGCTTGCTATCGAATCTTTCGGAAATCGATGCCAGCCGCCTGCTTGTTCCTGTCGAGACTACTTCCGACACGGAAATTGGAAGACCGTGAAGAAGGGTTGCATCAATGTCGATCGGATTCTAATTGAATTTCCGATTGGCAATGTTGATTCTATCGATATCGTATATGAAAAGGAAGCAGTCGTATTAGTTCTACTGAAATGAAAGCATCTAAGCAACCTATGTTTCTATAGGAATGAAATTGTAGAAATACTAGATGAAACAAACCAAAGGTAGTGATGAGTGATTTGAATCGCGCGCTAACTCAAACTGTATACGTCTCTTCCGTAAAAAGAGATACAAAGAGTACAGTAGTCGGACGCAAGCCTAATGAGGTCACCTCAGCGGCTCACTGCCGAATTAGCATTCATAGAGAAAAGTACCACCTGTAATTCACAAGTGTGAATAAAGATATTCTTTTTGTGAACTCTACAATTAAACATTCGAATATACCGCGGGCCACATTTCATCACCACTTTCCAATTGAAATGCATACTTAGAAAAGCTGGATTCAGTAGGAAATACATAGAGAATCGATAGGAGTATTGCGCGTGGCTTCCAAGCGGAAGTGAGCCCGCATAAGAGAGCTCGATCACAATGTCTAAGTCCATGCTCTGTCAGGCGTGTAAAGACGCCGAAGACCGTTGCATCGTGATGTCTGCGAGGGAAGTCTTCGGGCAGCTTTGATTTCTAGCCGCGCACGAGACCACCGACAACAACGGTACTCGCGTTCCTCGAACTCACTCGATTGTTTCGTTTCTCTTGGAGATCCGGCTATTTCGTATTATACTTCGCTCTACAAAGTGGTGCAGAACTTCTTTAGATCTTGCAGAAGAGATTTCGTAAAGGAAGTCTCTTCTAACGCATAGTCTTTGTAAAGGTATTGTTATCAAAGATACAATTTGTAGGATTCTGGATGAATCACAGTTAGAACGTTTTCATCCAATAGAAAGAGAGTACGTCACGCTTTCTGTATTAGATTAATGCGTTCAGGTTCAAACGATGTGTGTACGTGTGAGAGTATGCTACTCGCTGGCAATGAAAGGGAACGCGAGCTGCTGGCAGTTGGCACGATTTTCCGTGTAGCCATTAAGAGCACTCCCGGTCGGTGAACCCTGCCCGCTTGCAAACACTATCGTCCAGCCTAATTAATGTTCTCCTTGCAGATCTACGAAGAGGAAGAAAGGAGGGAGAATCTCACCGTGTATTTCCGTACCGGTTCAAGCTCAGCTAATGTTAGGCCACTCTGTTTCCGAGGATTCTACGGGACCTTTTGTCTTTCAGTTCCGAACACAGCAACACTCCAATACGCCCTTTTCACTGCTCGATGATTTCACCAAAAGGTGTACTTGAAAAAGATACGAATCCCTTCAACAGTTATTCTAGTGCATTGACATTGACGTTAATGAACTTGGCATTGCTTCCGTTGTCCACGTGAAAGATCATAGGTGCTCTATTTCCAGAAACTTGTTGCTCGAATAGATCCTTTGGAGCTTTCCAAATAAATCTCAGACAATTTTGTCAGATGAATTATTTCAAGTTTGGTCAGTGATAATCTCTGCCAGGGATGCTGTCATCATTATTTCCTGCATAATCGTATATTTACTGTATAAATATTCTATATGATATTTGAATCATATAAGAGTTGAAATATCAAGTATCATACTAACGATAAAGAATGGAATGCAGTGGTTGCGCCTGAGCAAGTATGACAGTGGGAAAAAAGGGTTGCTATCGCGTGACATTGTCAGGCTGCGGTGAGCCTCGTTTCCACCGTGATCTTTATCTCCATTGATGTGGTCCAGTGAAACTATTCGACCCGAGTTGAATAGGGTTGGGATGGTTTTGTCGGCGAGCGTGTCGCGCCGCTTCTGGTAGCACAAGCATGAATGAAGGGCAATTCTCCTACCGAATCACAGGGGCGAGGCTTCTCTTCCTGTTTAGTGTGTCGGCTCAGTGAGATTCCCCTTCAATGAAAACACCTCTCCGAGACACCTTCACCCAATACAATAGCCAGTGGCTTATAAGGAATCCTGGCTACACAACTTCTACTTATCCTAATATATCCTAATATATTTAGGCGGTCGTTTGTAGGATGCTTTTAATATTTGGTGAGACATTCGTGAGATAAGATGCTCGTAAACTTGATTCTCTGGTATGCCGGCGTCTTATAGCCAGTTCTGAGCATTCAAACTTTCCGGCTACCTGGTCTCACCCGGCACATGAACCTGTTGTGTATTATTAATTCGGAAAATGAGATGGAACGAATACGAACGTGGCATGTCATGCACATCCTCAATTGCGAACTAGCTAGTAAACGAGCAGTAAAGATTCTCTTGAGGGAGATAATCGACTTTTCCCGGGAACCAGATCGACCACGGTTGCCTTTAAATGTCCAAGTCGGTCCTGGTAGGCATGAAACGAACGGTTTTGCACGAGGACTTAAATGTAATGTTAATAAGGGAGTATGTATCGAGAGTGCGCTTGAATGTACGAATGTATGCGCGAGGGGGAGACATTGGAATGCAGAGTATCCATGTATTTTGCTGGCGTCTCTTGACACCGGTCTCTCACGCACGTACGATACACACCGGTGTGTATCAGAGCTGAAACGATCTATCGGCATCAGTGCAGTCCAGGCTGTGCCGGTGCCATCACAAAAACTGACGAATCCCTTGCTACGTGCTGATTTTAAATGAACTTCATCTGTAACCGGCACAATGAGAAATTCCCACGAAGCCGTTGCTTCCACCCCTCCGGGTCACTGACCTCTTTCGACGTGACCGCGAGTATCATACGAATTAAACATCCTCGTATTCCAATATTCTCGCTTTCTTCTTTTTATTAGCACGCGCAAGCATAAGAAAATCAATTCTAATGAGTGAATAAGATTATTAAAGATCATTTTGTACAGGGTTGCAAAGTTATATCATAGTGGAATGCTCTTCTTGAGAAGATCGTACGATATAATCTTCTCGTTCGCAACGAGTTGCTCACTATTTCAGGGAGTTACGTTGTTATAACAGTCGATCCAAATTAGCATGTAATACTGATGCAAGATCGAGGCCTCTGTAATCCGTGCGCTTCCCTCGAGGCAAGTTGGCAAGCAGAGCCGTTCGTTGTAACATGCTACAAGAGATGTAAGCATTTGCTCGACATGGAGACCACCGCTGGAAAAGGCGGCGGTACACATTGGAACGTGCTCATAGCCTATGTCGAGTGCCTTCCGTACGACGAAAGGGGTTGGGGAGGGTGCGACGCTCGTGTTATCACTAGCATACTTAAAGGTGCATTGTGGCGGACGTTATTTATGGCGAACACTGGCCGATTATTCCCAGGAATGCTCGTCTCCCAACCGCCGCCGTTCGCCAGACTCGTAGGATCTCTTTCTCTCTCTCTCTCTCTCTCTCACTCACTCACTCACTCACTCTCGCTCAGACACTTTTTCTCCCTCTCCTTCTCTCTTCCAAGAGATTAGTTGCGCCTGAGAAACACCTACTTGAGCCTACGTGTTTCCGTCGTGACCATAAATCTGTTTGACGCTGGCTAACTTTCGAGAAAGGGAGTCCCGTACTCGCGCTTCTTGGTCCAGCGTGGCAGCATCACTCTTTAAGAAGGTGGCCTCTGTAATAAAGTTAATAGGAGATTCTTCTTCTTCGTAGGCGTTGGTTACTCACCGAAATGAGCCGTTGGATGCCAACAGTGCTGTTTTGAATTCATAGCTTGTTTGGTTTACTCGCGAAATATTTCGTGTACGCTTCTACCAGTCAACGTTATCCAGTCTCTGTGACTAATTAGTAGTTGCGTCCTCTTGCACACTGGCTGCAATTAGAAGGAATACCTAACGGTGATTAGGAGTCGCGGGAGGATACGTGTCCCTGGGAGACTATGGCGGGTAGGATATAATGTGAATGGGAGGCCGAGAGTCATAAGGGACTGCCGGTGGTCCGGCTTTTCATGATACTCATTAATGACCACTTACAGCCCCGGGTGGCGTGAGACCATTAGCCGATATACGAGACTCCCATTTTTCAGAGATCGCAGCCAACGAGTGGCTGCGTACACCAAGCTGTTGAGAGGCTGCATAATGGGATAAGTGATTGTTAAGAGACGAATCCGTCAGCGTGAATTAAGAGGCTGTTAGGGGACGCAGCGTGTTTCTCTGAATCATCCCACATAGTCCTTGCGAACGTGCCGCGGCCACTTCTGCCCGTTCCAAGAGAAACCCGTTTCTTTATAACTCGCCTAATTATCATGGGTCTGCGAAACTCACGTCTCATTGATTTCTCTTTCTCTCTCTCTCTCTGTTTCAGGAGTAATAAGTACCTACAAAAATCGTCCATCAGCCGCGTCTGTGCTGTTGGAGGCTTTTTCATTAGCATTCCAGTCTTTTTAACCGGTAAGCATATCAAGAAGCATTTGACGAACACTGACTCTTCGTAAGTTTCTACGAAGACAGTAATATGAGTGTTCTGATACTTACTAGTAATTTATTCTCGTAGGTATGATCCTGTACACTTTTATACAATTCCATTCGACGCCGGCCATCGTCACGTCTGTCTTCATTGGCCTTGGAATCGTGTTTTGTGGGTGCGCAATGGTTCACAACGTCTTCGTGTGGCAAAGGGTGAGAACGATTTATTGCTTGCTAAGTATGAAGTGTGTTCTCAGTTCTACGTACTTGAGATGAAGGGATCAATGAGTCAGAACGAGAACAAGAAAGAAGTTACAGGAGTGAATATATGTTGTTGTTTTTTTTGCAGGAGAAGACGAACGCCGTGAAAGCACTCGCTCGCGAGCAATGCGAGGCGGCCATACAATTGCAGCGGCAGCAGGAAATGCAACGCCACCAGCATCAGTCGCATCTCCAGCAACAACAACAGCAGCAGCAATTGCGATCGGCATTATCGATGCATCACAGTGGTTGCGGGGCTGGTAAAGCGGCAGGTCTTTCGTCGAATCCAGCCGCGAATTTAAGCGCTCACTCGCGAGCAAGCCAGTTCCAGCATCATCATCACCACCATCATCATCGTCATGTAACCATGTCGCCGCCGCTACTTCTTTCGTCAACAGGTCCGATGGCCGCGACGCACAATCATCTCAACATGAGTTCTCATCGTAATGTCGTGACACCGCCGGCCACGCCGGGCGACAGATCACCGCCGAGTCCTGGTAACAAGCTGAACCGATCCCAGCATGTGCCTAGAGAGGCCAGTGGTAGCATAAGTCCCGGCTTGCCTGCGGCTACCTTGGATCTCAGTAGCGCAGCTACCACTAACAGTCCTCATGAACTCTCCACTTTGGTCTAAGTGCTGATGAATGCAACTTGGAGAAGCCCTCTTCTATCGTGGGCAATTTCTCTTGCTTGATTTTGTTGCGCCTGGTTATGCGTGGACTAGCGTGATCGTAGACTGAATGTTTACTTGGCTCGATGTCATAGTCGTAGAGTAGAGATCGTGGGAAAAGTAATTTCATATTTCGACTGATTCATTGCATTTACATGTCGATCTGGAAGAGGATTTCCAAAAAAATATGGTTGACTTGACGTAAATCGTAGCGTAGATGGGAAATATGCATAAGCTATTCATCTTCTTTCCGCGCTGAAAGAAGTAATAGTTGGTGTTACTGAAAGCACTTGTTCTTTGTGCTGGTGTGTAATCGTTTTTGTAGCCTGGTTGCAATTGTGATGAGAGTGTAGAACATATGTGTGACGTACTTACACTGTTTTTTTTTATCTAACTTCTTGTTGACACCGATGTAGTGGCCTATATAATTCGACCGTATGAGAAAGATACGCGTATGCAACAATTGTGGTGCCAGTTAATGTGCCTTACAAGATTTCTATTAAATCTTCTAGAATTGAAGTTAAAATGTAGAAATTATCGTAACAATTAAGTACTAATCAGAGAATCAAACAATAACTCAAATCGCTAATACCAAGAGGATACAGAGCAACTGCACATTATCGTGGTGCTGGCACCAGTCTGAAGTGAAATCCAAAGTCAATAAAATCCGAGATAATAAACGATTTTACAAGAGAAGACTTTCATATAAGGGAGATTGATAGGGAGATAAACCTGCACGAAGATCTAAGTACAATCTGAGCTGTCTCATTTATACTAGGACTTATATATGCATCTACTGTTTATAGAGCGGTACATATTTAAACACGACGTGAACGTCAGAAATAGAAATGACTCGATCTTGCCCACACAAATCTTGCCATTTACATTTGTTCGAAAGTTCTAGTCCTAGTCTGTTCTTGTTTCCAGAGAAAGTATTTAAGAGCAAATATGTTCGACTGACAATGAGATATTTACACACCACCGCGTGTTATATTGTTACGGTGAAAAATACTTCTGTTACTGTAGGAGACTGTATCATAGTAGGCTATCTAATGTCCTTAAAAGTTCATAATGACTTCGCTTGAACCTTGTAAGATAGAAAACTTAATGGACCTTCGCTAGGTAACACTCGCAGAGACAGCTCGGATGTGTGTACATGCACTTGTATATACGGATAACGCGCATATCGTCGTTGTTGGAGGTGTTCTAACGCATACTAGAACTGGGCAGGGTAACCAAGTGAAAATATGTAAATTTGCATAAGGATGGAAACGTGTACTTTTTATCGAACTTGTAAGTAGTGTAGTAATAGTTCCACTCATGCGTTATATGCGAGACAATACAATGAGTAAATTATTTGTTGGGTCCACGTATAACATACATAGTACAAAAGTGTTTTAGCTTTATGTACTGGTACTTATGTAATATCGACTTGATAGTTGTACTTGGCATGTACCTAATTAAGCAAAAAATAAATTATTCTGGAGATATTGTATGAAATAGCTGGCTGGGGTTGTTTGTCTGGAACAGACGGGAGGAGCCATTCGATAGGATACGATTGTGCGGCGATACATGGATTATTTACATGTTCTGTTTAATTAGCAAATATTTACTAGTTATGTGGTCAGTTTTGATACATAAAAAATATTTATAAGTGCCTAATGTACATGTACAGATCCTAGTAGAAACATTGCGGTAGATTGCCTTACTATATACACAATATTACAAATGCCATTAAGCATGAATCCTTTAAAGCACAAGGATTTGCTATCTGGCAGGAAATCCCTTTTCGGCGTAATTCTTATTTGATCAGGTTTGAAATCGGTCTACTTTGATAAAGCTAAAATATGGCCTCATTACGATCGCGCGTCATTGATTGTTGTTGGCACTCTGACTTCGATCCCATTGAGTTCCTTGCTCATTACTATCTGACAGCCTAGACGTGACCTGAAATTAATAATGTCATGGAAATATGAATATAAGTCAATGTTGTATTTATTTGAGATTCGTACTCAAATACAACGATGTGGGAATCGACTTTATGTCAGGGCGGTAATATACGAGCAACGTTAGGTCAGTATCCTTATGAATTATCGACATACATTTAAAAGTCAAATACTACGATAGAAATCCATTTTGACTTGTAAACAAAGGGCAAACCGTAGATTTACCGAAACTAGCGAGACTACTTTAATGAAATTCAGTTGCGAGATACACTTTATCTTATCAGACGCGAGACACGCTCGAATCGAGAAAGTATAATGCTGGATCCCTACGAGATACACAGAAAACGAGATGATTTCTTAATGCTAGATAATGTCCAGTTAAATCATTCATTATGTAGTGAGATATGATTTCGTAACATACGTGTCTGTTAGATCGTAGGCCAAGTCAAGCATATCCAATTCCTCGTCCGTTGGTTTTTCGGGGAGAGCATCGTACACTTCTTTCGGGAAGATCAAATGGCAGGTACTGCAAGTTAATGTACCTTCGCATGCACCTATTAAAAAATTACTGTTACAATTCTGAATGTTAAGAAAAAGTTAGATGCATTAGAAATCGCGGAAAATAGTGCAAGCCCACCGTATCCATCTAGGTCGATGTCGTTATTAACCACGATGTCCAGAATCGTATCACCGACTTTGCCCTTCGCTTTTATTTTTTCACCGTCGGCTCTGACAAATGTAATGTTCACCCTAACACATAGAAACAAAACGTTAAATTTCTATCATACATAAACACGAATACTGATATTCCCTGTTTTCGTACATGATTCGATGGAAATCTATTCCTTTCTCTCCGAACATTTGATTCGTGCGGCACGCATACCCGTACGACCTCAAGGTGAACCCGTTGTCAATCACAATACTGAACATACTATCGGTTCGACGAACGCTTTCGCAAATAATGGTGGGTTGTCAGTCGAACTGTACATTCTTACGAATATACTACTGTAATTGATACTTTCGTGGGAGAGAAAACTCACTGGGTAATACGAACATGTTTTGGTCAGCAACTACTACATTTGTATGGTGGAAGCATTTCCTCTAATCTATTTGACTCTATATATGGAGTTTACAGAATCTATTTTAAGTGGAACATTCAGGAGAGAGTATAGGTCGCGTCAAGGGTCAAACAAAAATTTGGTAAAATTGTTGTGTGTAGATGATGTTACTCACTCCTGTTTCTCACAGAGAGGTTGGGTGGTCGAGGCTCCTCGGACGCTGGCTGGAAAAATCCAATTGGGATTGCTTTTGTGCCTTGAATAATGCGAGGCAACGTTGAACACGGTCCTCGAAAGTCTTTGCAACTGATTTGCTAACGCCATTTCTATTGTCAACTTGTCATTAAGATCTGCCGATTAGGATAGAAGAAATCTGGAGCAACTGCAATAAGTACCAAGCTTCTAAGTCGTCGCGCACTCCTACTGAATGATCCCGAAGTGTGTTTCAGTTAGCAAGTGTCCAGCTTTCACAGCATGCCTTCCAACTGAAACACTATCTCACCTCTACGGAATTCGCACTGCCACTGACATTAGCAAGCAGAGGTTATGAAACAGGCTCGGGCAACTGTGACGTATGCTCAACACGTGTCCCTCGCCGTTTTCTCTAGATCTAGACTCTAGAGCAATCTAGAGGGTCTAGAGTCTGTTAGAATCCAGACGGACATAAACCATAAATCGTTTCCTAGCTTTCTTACCGACTTTCGGTCTGTCATATAAATAGAATTTTTAAATACTCCAGATTCCATTTACTCTTATTGCATTTCCTATATTTCTTATTGCTTAAAATATTTTTTTGAGAGATCGGAGACAATATATATATAAATCGTAATAAATACAGGGTGTAACAGGGTGTAACAGATAGAATGGAAGCCAGCCTCTTTCCATTGAATTATCGGTAATACCGACATTGCGTAATTGTTTTGGCAGCCGTGTAATGTCACTTGTGTCGTGTGCTCAGCGACACACAGCGACAACAAAATTTGCGAAAAAATGAATTTTGAGCTAGGGCTCGGGAATTTATATCACTTCTTCCTTGATGCAAGAAAACATTCTCTACCGAATTACAGCTCCGGAAAATGTTGGGAAGTATGAAAAACATGGGAAAAACCTCAAAACTGAAATATTCAGGATCGGTTTTCCATATGTTTTGGGTACAATTCCGGCATTTCTCCCACTGGTTTCATATTTTCTTTTCGTTTTGATACACAAACAATCGAAAAATCAAGCGTTCGTCAAAGTCCGAGAACCTTCGAAAAATCGAAAATTTGTGAAGGGGTACATATGCAAAAATTTGTGAAAAAATGAATTTTGAGCTAGGGCTCTGGAATTTATATCACTTCTTCCTTGATGCAAGAAAACATTCCCCACCAAATTTCAGTCCCGGAAAATGACGGGAAGTATGAAAAACATGGGAAAAACCGTGAAAACGAATTATTCAGGATCGATTTCCCATGTGTTTTCGGTACAATTCCGGCATTTCTGCCACTGGTTTCATGTTTTCTTTTCGTTTTGATACTCAGACAATCGATCTATGAAGTTTCGTCAAAATCCGAGAACCTTCGAAAAATCGAAAATTTGTGAAGGGGTACATATGCAAAAATTTGCGAAAAAATTAATTTTGAGCTAGGGCTCTGGAATTTATATCACTTCTTCCTTGATGCAAGAAAACATTCTCTACCAAATTTCAGCCCCAGAAAATGTCGGGAAGACTGGAAAACGTGGAAGAAACCGTCAGAATCAGATGAAATTAATTATTCAGCCTTTGCGCTTGACATTACACGGCGACCAAAACAATCAGACAATGACCGTTTTACCGATATTTCGATGGTAAAAAACTGATTCCAAGCTATCTGTTACACCCTGTACGTATTAGAGATGAGTTTCAAATCGTTGACCGACTTCACAGTGCGAAGTCGACAATCCGAGTGCTCGACTGATCGAAGGAGCACGAAAGAGTCTACACTTTCTTATCCGCATATTTAGTGTGATTAGAGTAATTTTGTAATTGTTGACTTTTGAGACAACTCAATCATCACGCGAGTCTTGTCTATAGTGATAAACTCCCTCCATAATTTTGAATTTTCATGTACAAACAGCAAGTATCGATTGTTTCTACGTTTCCATATCCTCATCGGAGTCAACCTGCTAATTTATCATAGGGCGGGATTCGCACAGTGGTTCTTCGACAATAAAAGCGGACATTTCTCTGTATTTCTCCAGAGACTAGTACTACAATATTACAGTGAGAAGTCCGTTGATTTATAGACTTTTCTCAATGAGTTTTATAACAAAAAAATCCCGTCCTGTCAAATAAGTGGAACCATCGAGCGGTAACTGTTTGGTAACGATTACCACGACGCGGTAGTTTACTTTTTGCAGTCTCGCTGCAGTGCGATGTAACGCATCAATTTTTCGACCACAAAAGGATTGGAGGCACAGAACAACTTACTTTTCTTTGAGAGAAATGGCAGATGAAGCTGATGTCCTTTTTGTCCGAGGAAGCGGCAATGTATGTACTCGTTTGTCCCTTAAAGACGCAAGAGAGGTTATGCCCCTTGTTTCACTGACATTTGCCTGAAATGATGCGGGAACCATTATTAATTTCTTCAATGGTAGATGCACAAATCGTATATTGTTGACACCCGCTTTTACTTTTATGTCTTTTTACATACTCAATTCTGGCCCACTGACATTCTCACAAACATTATCATTTAAGATTAGTTTCTCTCTAATTTTCTACATGATAACTTTTCAGAACAATAAAATCGAAGACGATGACGTCTGGGACGACAGTGTGTTGATACAAGCGTATGAGAAAGCTGTGAATGCGACTAAGGAGGAAATACTCAAACGCATATGTCCCAACCAGCAAGAATCACAGCAAAAAGATAAATCGCAAAATGTTAGGCTGCAGAGAAATGCTAACAAAGGTCACAAGGTTGGTGACTAAACTTATTTGGCTTAAACTCAATGGAACGTATCCTCAATGTTTATGGCTTTTAGAAATGGACTGTAGGAGCCCGTTGTAGAGCAGTATACACCGACGATGGCGAAATGTATGAGGCGGTGGTACTAAAAGTCTTTGAGAATAGTGGCACTTGCATTATCAAATTTGCTGGTAATGATTGGCACCAAATAGAATATAGCTATTTCATACTTATGCTTTGATTTTGATCCCTTATACTTTTCTATCAGGATATGGTAACACACAAAAGGTAAAGCTGGACTCCCTCTTGGACTCGGAAGGCTTGCAAAGTATCCTAGCACAGGAGAAGAGTGCACTGGCGGACAAGCTAGTGGTAGAAGAAGCAATACAGGCAGAGGAAGAACCATGTGTATCTACAAGTAAGAATGGGAAGAGGTACAATGGTTCTTTGGGAGATAGAATGGAATGTGAGGCAGAAAATGCCAAGTGTTTCAAAAGTACATTCATGGCTGGACCACCTTTCAATTCCATCATGGACACAATGCCACCCGCTCCTCCTTTGCCACCGCAACTCATGGCAAAGTAGGAATTAATTTATATTATGCGTGTATGGTTTTACAATTCATTAAGTTTATATCATTTTTTAATCAATATGTGTTCAGACTTCCAGAGAATGATGCAGACGCACTGTCAAGTATGCTAATGTCATGGTATATTAGTGGATTTCACACAGGTACAGTATTTTTTACATTCTTCATAGCATGGAATAAGTAAACAAAGAAGCTATTCTTTCAGGATATTACCATGGTCTAAAGCAGGCGCAAAGTAATCACGAAAAAAGGAAGACTTGTTGATTATGCAAATCATTTTTCACTTGTCACCAAAAAATTTTCAAAATAAAAGCAATAAAAATGCTCCTCTTTTTTAATGCAATTGTCTCATTGTTTTATTAGTGTTAATGCAGTTTCAAGTACCAACAGATTATTGATCCCCTGTGGAATATTTTTAATGCTTATTCTATTAGTCTTAACAAGGTCCAGATAATCTTCCATCTGAAGCCTCCATGCTTCTTTGCATAGTAGTTTTAAATCAGCGCAAGAGAATCCGAAAGTTTGTTGGTATATTTTTTCAGCAGCATTGGAAGCGATTAAATCCTGGGTAAAATACGGTTCCAGGAATGTACGACGGAGTTCAGGATCAGGGAAGTCCACGATTACTTGTCGTCCCAAGCGCCTCAATAAAGCTTTATCTATAAAACTAAATTCAAAATATTCTCGATAATATCTAATTGCATTATTCGGGTGTAACAAATGTGAGAATGGTACATACTTGCGAACATTAGTGGCAGCTAGAATAATAACATCAGAGTTCTCGCTCGAAAGTAAACCATCCAGTCTTGCGAGGAATTCAGCGCGAAATCGTTTTGCCGGCTCAGAATCGGAAGTATATGATATCCAATCGACCTCGTCTATGAAAATTACTGCGGGTGCGTAATACTTGGCGAGTTCAAAGAGGACCTATCAACAACAATTTGTTCGATGACATAAACCTGTTGTAAAGGAGTTTTTGAAATAACTTTCAGAAACTAACTCGAACATATTTCTCAGAATCGCCCCTCCATTTACTTATGATTGAACTGGAAGTAATATTAAAGAAGGTACAATCACATTCAGTGGCGACAGCCTTTGCCAGCATGGTTTTGCCTGAGGGGAAGCAACATTTTATTACGAATAGAAAACAATTTCAGTGCAATGGTCCGTCGAATACCTGTTCCAGGCGGGCCATGCAGCAGGATTCCCTTCGGAGGGCTGAACTTCCCACTGTAGAATTCGGGATATAACATAGGATATACGATACTGCTTTTCAGAATGTCTTTAGCATCTTTTAGTCCCACAATGTCGTCCCACCGGACATTCAAGTTTCCCGACACGGTTTCCTGGTGTTGTATAACGATTTAAAAATTTAGATGAGATGAGATAATTTTAGGGCCCATAAAATTTAGATAATGCTCGATAAGCTTTGCCGGTTTAAAGTTTGAATGGTTCTGTGGGTGACGTACCATTGATATGACTTTTGCAATTTCGTACCACTCCGAATCTATCGGATACAAACCACCGATTGGCTTTAGTGATTTGTGATTGAAAGGGGGCGCGTCATCGATCATTGTTATTTTCGGGAGTTGCTTGTCGTTTGTGAAAATCGGTGTCACTGTAACACCCACACTCAAATCCTCTACGGAAAAACTTCCCTTCTGGGTTTGCGGGTTATTATTAGCGACCGTGCTCGACTTGTTGGAATTCTTCGGTTTTCCTTCTTTTTTTCTTCGCCTAAAAATCAATTGAATAACAATTTCTTTTAAAATCCGCCTCATCCTTTCGCTTTTTCGTATCGATATCTTACTTAGTATCCTCTACATTTTCAGCGGACGATGATTCGCATTTCCTGCAGATCTTCGGATATCTATTGAACTTCGAGAAGTAGTACTGGATGTACTCCTGCAGGACCGTTTCTAAATCTATATTATCACAGACCTGAACGTCCTTGCTAAGCTGGGCCTCTTTCCATAACGCTTGGTGAGTGCTTGCATATCTACTTGCAACACGAATGTTTTCAAACAAATAACTTTCAACTTAAAATTGAAAAATCGTAAAGATAATTGAAATTATCTCTATTGCGCGGAGAGTATAACCTTACCCTTGCTCTTCCAAGAAGGCTGCTACTAGGTGCAGGATATGTTGTTGACGCTCCTGTATGCGTTTCGCTTCCTGACCGAGAACATATATATATATTTATTAATAAATATTTTTAATTCCAGACGTATCAAATGATCGTGTTACAATTCTGCTATAGTCTTGGCACGTAACGACGGCAGAAGTTGTAATTATTTTACCTTTTCCCTTAAAATATGTGCAGTTCGGGAGCTGCTCTCGTTTAAAGATAAAATATCGCTCATCATGCTCGCTATATTAAAGTACTTGGTCTACAGAAAATTAATAACTGAAATAATCTATAGAAACGCAGCCCACGTGTTTATTCAAGTTGACTGGCATCAGATCACGCTGTGCATCACATACTATACATCCGACTAAATAACCGTTTGAAACAAAAGAGCCTCCTAGCAACGGTTGCCATGGCAATTCTACGCAGCAGGTGGACGCAATGCATACTGAGCGCGATTCTGACACAAATTATGCACCAGTTGCTAAGTCCTCCTGAAAACTGAATCAGGAAGGTGATTTAGAGCAAAAGATCATAAAATTAAAAATTACAAGCTTTACACGCGAACAAATTAAGTCCCGAAATTTATTAGGGTTTTTCTTTAGTAAAAGCAAATCTGTTGTAGGGAATTAAGTAATGATTTCTCAGCCAATTACAGACGAGTGAACCTGATATACTCGACACGTAGCTGGTGTGTCATAGACCAGTCAGAATAGGCTAATCCAATTCTCTTCATTGAATTTCCTCCGCTGATTGTCCCTGTCACTGATATCAAACGGCCGGCGAGCGTAACGCGCGCTCTGCTGCACCGTGAAACTGTGACAACCCGGGCGCAAGTAGAATAAGTTAGTATGTGGTCAGGCAAGGTTATCCAGTTAGGCAGTTCCCGGGTATACCTCTTAACTTTGGATTGGAAGCATATTAGCGTCGTGGTTTATGGCTTCTTATTTTATTCTCTGATTATTATATTTCATGTTAATTAAAGAAATTCTCTGAAAATATCGTCGATAAATGGTAAAACATTAAAAAATTGTTTTAATAATATAAGTTTTTGGATGAATTAATAAGAGAACTATATTTATTTAAATGTAGTTAATAATAAATAATAACAACTTTATTTAGATATGTAATATTTCAGTAACACTCATAGGAGTTTCGTCTGCTGTGCAGGCACATTTCCTTTGTGCATTTCAAATACGCGTGTCCTTGGTTCTTTGTGCTTATTGTTGATGCATCTTACTTCCGGATACTTTTCACTGTCTCCGTTTATGAGGGTTCTGCTATCCCCGGGGCTTACCATGTCACTGTACCAGATTCTTTTAGGGATGACAAGATCCCGGCAGCGGGCAACTTTTCACCCGTATAGCAAAGAGCCGCGAAAAAGAATCACCGCCACAGAGGAATACTCCGCATTCTTTCTCGCAGAATCTCTACATTATTTCCCTGCCCCATTGAAATTTCACTTCGAAGGCGAAGAGACGAAATCATTTGAAAGATTTCCACGGAATATTGCTTTCCTGTTCAATGATAAAAATAGCTTGCAAAACGTGTTAGTTCCTACGAAAAAAGAACCTCTCGACAATGTGTTAATGTCGAGTAGAATGATAAAATTGGAATACTTCACACCGAGGGATAAAATCGCCCTTCGAATCTTGATCCGGCAATCTTCGGAACGTAATATCGGAGGAAACCACAGAATTGGCAAGATTCCACTTGATTCCGATAAAACTCCTGATAACAGGACCAGCATCCCGCAATATCTATTATCTGCTAGCCTTAAATAACATCTGCAACACCGAACCATATTATCATATGTCGGATGACCATCACTGTTCGCCCACTAATTATCTATCGACGGGGAACAATTGTTCGTTAAATACGGGTGATCCTCTTATTGTTTGCATTACGGTGATATAATCCCTAATCGGCTTTCTATCCTGCGTTCAATAATAACCCTATTTCTATGCAAAATGCAAACTCCATTAGTGCATTTCCACTGGGTTTATCAACAATTGTTTTAAACTGGATAACGACAGGTTATTGTGACGAGCACTTTGAGATCTCAAATCCATGTGCTCGATTGCTCCCATTTAGCTATCGGACTTGGAAATATATGTAACCTACTGGATGATATTGTTAGTACTATCAACTCATTGATTTACAACCTATACAGAATTGCACTTGCAGGGCTGGTTTCTCTAACAGGTGTTTCCAAGCTGTCGTATGCAGTTCAGTCTAAGCATATACGTTTGTTCCCTAACCCTTTGTTGCCCTCTGTCAATAACACCCGTCGCAATACTGTTTCAGTGCTCTAAGAGTATTACCCAAGTATCATTAAGAAATACGAAGTCAGACAGATAATAAATGTATCATTATAGAGAAAAATGATTGAATTCATAAATAATACTCGAATAACAGACGAGTACATATATAATTATTCTCTTTAATTTCCACAAAGTATCGCTTTGGTGGTTCATTAAAGTTTACCCGGGTTTGAGTTGACTAATTACTTGTGATCGAAATGCGGCTTTACGCGGGCAAGTTTGATGGGCGGCTTTGTAAAAGACGCATAGGTCGAATTATTGGAATTACGTAGAGGCGGAAGTAATAAAAGAGTGATCGTCCTTTGAGTCGATACTCAGGAAGAGTAAGAACGAATGAGTTGTTAGAGGAAGCGAGTGAGTGTACTGGTGCTTTTTTTTTTGCTCAGGTGCGCTGGAGAAGCGTATACTCTTGGTTGGGTGGCTGTGGTGCGTTGCGCTTCCACGGGGGTGGCTTTGACGCTGCTGGCGAGGAGAGGTGCAGAAAGGTGTTCGATCGACCCGAGAGAAGGCGGCTCGCTGCGACAGAGAGAGATTCCAGTCAGTCGCTCGCTAGCAAGCGCGCCGCTGCGTCCTGCTTTCCCCTTCCGGCCACCTGGTACCTTTTACCATTTGACCAACGTATTTCGACAACCCTTCACTACCTCAGAGAAAATCTCCTCTCAGTCTATTCTATTCTTTTTTGAGAATTCTATAGTTTATCATTGAAATATTCTTGTGATCCTGCGGACCAAGGCAAATCTCAACCGGCGGCTGGCTAAAGAAGAGCGCGAAAGCCGAGAGTGCAGTTTGCCCGTACGCGCCACATGGACTGAGAGGAGTGCGACGGAAGAGGGCTCGAAGAGCGGGATCATATAGTTTGAAGGTAATTCGATCGACGACGTTGTCAAGCCGTAATATTAACAAAACTTTTCCGATTTCTAGTCTTTGCACAGGCTCGATTGACAGCTCGATTTTAAAGAAAACAGTCTTTCTTCATACTTCTGTTAGTTTTAAGAGATTCGGACACCGCTTGATTGCGCTGGATAGACTCGAGCTTCCTAACGAACCTAGTCCAGTTTTTCCAATCTTCTTTTTTATTCTTTGTAGTGCAAATTGAATTATTCCCATTTCTTATAATACTTTTATCATTTATTTTAAATTACTTTGAAAAAGGTATTTCCGCATAAAAAGTGTTTAAGTTGTAAGTTTGTATATGATGGATTTGATTCTATAGGGAATTATGGAGGGCTTTCACGATGTATTAAAGTCACATATTGCTTGATTAGTACTGCGTCGTACTGGCTTAGTGCTAACGAACCATGCAGATCTTTCTCCCGATGACACTATTACGTGTCATTGACATCGTCCCGCCGGCAATATATCTCGAGCTTAGCTACCTCTCTTGGGAATAAGAGATTCTCAGTTGAATTGTGCGAAAGATGAACTTGCACACTTCAGATGAACTCACAGGTCAATAGACAATTTTCCTTGCTAGGAAATACCGCTTGGGATGCTGCAACATGTCTTCTTCATTGAAGATAAAGCGCAAGCCGCATTGTGACGCGCATTGCTCCACGCGTATAGAAGCTATACTTGAGTACAAAGTTTCGTAGCGAAGTTTCACTTTAGATCATCGTCGGAGTATATCGCTCGGAAGCACCAATTTAATCTCGTTGTTTCGTGCCAGCGGCAACTAGCAATTAACTGTTTGCGCACGGCATCCCTTTTTTACTTCACAAACGTTTGAAATTTCTTGCTAATCTTAACCACGCTCTAGAAAACACTTTGCTTGAAGAATCGTTGATGTTTCACCTTTAACCATATGAAGTGTTATATAAAGACAGAATTTCAAGTTAACACTTTTATTAATATTTCATTTGACGATTGTCAAGGTAGAAACTTTGTCTCTATGTTGTTTCTATGTATTAGTTCTTCCAAGCGTTGTTGAATTATTTGTCTGATCGATCAAAGAGAGATGAAAGACATAGGAAATCGTATTCTACTGCTTGTTTCCGGTTGGACGGATGTCAGGGGCGAGAAGGGCTTCCAAGATCTTGATAGTGAGTAATCGATGGAACGGAGAATCCTGTTTACACGCTCACGAAGACTATTGTCAGGCTCGCAGGTGTACGTCGCAGCATAGTCCAATTTCGTGTTAAGTTCCAAGTCGAAATTGCACTGTGCGTCACGTACCGGGTACCATCGGTCTCCGAGTGTTTCGACTATCGATCAATCTCAATGGCACGAGTGTGGATCTTTGTTTCTCGACAATTGGAACGAAACAGAAAATCCACTTTCAATTCGACGTTGACTGAAGTATTCACTCGAACCGCGCGTTAACTCGTTGCTTGAACTACAGTATATTGTTTTTGTCCGCTAGTGTTTACTGTAGAAGAGCTCTTGTTTTAGTATTTCCACATTATTACTGGCGAATATAATACCAGCGAGTTCCTCTGCTACACCTTGGTAAACCTTTATAGTCTGGTTCATATTGTTGGTGTGCTCTCATTTCACTTACGATAGCACTTAAATAACACGGATGCAACAACCTCGTCATTCTATAATGTACTTACCGATGACAAAGTGCATGTCGCTTATCATTAGATCGACCAATTTCCTAGTTTCTTGTTCGAAGTAAACACTGGCTAATGGAACACTCGTGTATCACTCATTTTGCAAGAAGAACGTGTGTCTACTTATGGTTCAATAAATAGAGTTAAAAAAAATCAAGGCTCTTAAGGAATTTCTAATTAACGCTGGTACTGGTTTCCCATGGAAAGTTCGAGCTGTAGTCACGGTCGGTTCAAACTCGAGTTATACTACTGGCGGACTTGTTACGACCACTTTATGATAGCAAGCGTCCCCAATAGCACTGAGCACTCGCCAGTGACAGTTCTGTGTTACTTTTACTAGTTTTCAAGCGGTAGTAATACTTGCTTGGAAAGATGGGTTTTTTGGTACTAGTAGGTTTCAATAAACTGAAGGACTTGCAATTGCTATTTACATTCTAGGGAAATGATGGTAGTCCTTGAGAAGGATATCGTGTTCTTTTATGATATAAAAGATATTGCAAAGTGAGCAGCAAACTCTGGAATCTGCCTGAAAGCATTTTACTTTGCTGTCTCCTTGCTTTCACCACTCTCGAAGAGAAATATTGCAGGAGAAAGGGATTTTGTCCTTTTGCCAGGGATTGTTTGAAGAAGAAGAAGAAGATTTCCCCCTCTTTGGACTAGTAAATTTGAAAGTTTCGAGAATGGTATTCCGCATTTCCTCTTCCAGTACCAATTATAATTTGCCATGAAGCAGGCTTTTGATTGATCTTCCAGAGGTGGCTACTTTAACTTTCTTCCTGTTATAATTACTTCTGTCGGCACTGGAATCTGCAATATGGTGGAGTTCAACGGGATTCAAGGCCTGTGAAGATTATTTTAATCTTGTAATACCAGTGTTGCATTTTCAATTATAAATCATGTCAGGGCGTTTTATAAAACTTCCACTTCTCCTAGATATAACTGAATTCGCATGCAGGATTCTTCAGGAAACATTACATCTTCATTTATTAAAGCCTGTTGTTTCATGGCTGAGATCCAACTCCTCTTAACTACGATACTCGAGAAAATATGGACTTTATCCCAACCCCTTAACCAAAGCCGGATAACAAGGGTAACCTTATGAAGAGGATATCTTTTACACCCTTCTAGTTACACTCCTTTTAACATAGCTAACGATGATGAAATACACATAAGTGAAATTATTAAAACTAGTTCATCATACTGACGCATTAGTAATTCTTTACGATAAGATAGGACATTTCATTCTAACAGAAAGGACAATTCATATTGAAGCTGGATTAAATTTGCAATAATAATTCCATGTGTTCTAGAGTAATCCGTTCTAATTTCGATTGGAAAATCGTACAAGGGTAAACTTATGAAGAGGATATCCTTTACACGCTTCTAGTTACACTCCTTTTAACATAGCTAACGATGATGAAATACACATAAGTGAAATTATTAAAACTAGTTCATCATACTGACGCATTAGTAATTCTTTACGATAAGATAGGACATTTCATTCTAACAGAAAGGACAATTCATATTGAAGCTGGATTAAATTTGCAATAATAATTCCATGCGTTCTAGAATAATTTGTTCTAATTTCGATTGGAAGATCGTACAAGGGTAACCTTATGAAGAGGATATCCTTTACACCCTTCTAGTTACACTCGTTTTAACATAGCTAACGATGATGAAATACACATAAGTGAAATTATTAAAACTAGTTCATCATACTGACGCATTAGTAATCCTTTACGATAAGATAGGACATTTCATTCTAACAGAAAGGACAATTCATATTGAAGCTGGATTAAATTTGCAATAATAATTCCATGCGTTCTAGAATAATTTGTTCTAATTTCGATTGGAAGATCGTACAAGGGTAACCTTATGAAGAGGATATCCTTTACACCCTTCTAGTTACACTCGTTTTAACATAGCTAACGATGATGAAATACACATAAGTTAAATTGCTAAAACTAGTTCATCATACTGACGCATTAGTAATTCTTTACGATAAAATAGGAAATTTCATTTTAACAGAAAGGATAATTCATATTGAAGCTGGATTAAATTTGCAATAATAATTCCATGTGTTCTAGAGTAATTTGTTCTAATTTCGATTGGAAGATCGTACAAGGGTAACCTTATGAAGAGGATATCCTTTACACCCTTCTAGTTACACTCCTTTTAACATAGCTAACGATGATGAAATACACATAAGTGAAATTATTAAAACTAGTTCATCATACTGACGCA
This sequence comes from Ectemnius lituratus, assembly GCA_910593735.2. Classification (NCBI taxonomy): domain Eukaryota; kingdom Metazoa; phylum Arthropoda; class Insecta; order Hymenoptera; family Crabronidae; genus Ectemnius; species Ectemnius lituratus. The sequence goes on from OU343034.1 coordinate 22,632,532, forward strand.
TTAGTAATCCTTTACGATAAGATAGGTAATTTCATTCTAACAGAAAGGACAATTCATATTCAAACTGGATTAAATTTGCAATAATAATTCCATACGTTCTAGAATAATCCGTTCTAATTTCCATTGGAAGATCGTAGAATATGTAGGACAATGATAGAAAGCAAATCTGAATTTATAAGGAACTGGTATTAAGGCAACAACAAGATTGTTAAAGCTTCATTCTGAGATGGTATTAATCTACTTCTGGCTTTATGAATTATCAGATTTCAGAATATTGCGTTCAGAGTATTATGTTCATGCTGTGGCGGCAGGTTTCAGTTCTCCTGGGATAATTAGATCATCGGAACCGCCTCATTCCAAGCAGTATGTTCAAGTGTCACTCGGTAATATTGGTAGCCAACAATAAGTAGGCAATTACGAGGCGAACGCGAATAAACCGCAGCCAGTTTTAATTAGTGCTGACTTTCTGCAGCGTAAAATTTGTCAGAGGCGCGTATGCATTCTGTGTATGCTGTGAATAGACTTGCTCTGGTTGGATATGCGCTGGGTAACATCGTTATCTTCAATAGAAAAGATTTCCCACCACTAACGAGTTCAACTAGAACCAGAACGCCTTTTGTTGTTCGACCGAAAATGCGCAGCTATGATTCGATGTGTTGTTAGTATTATCAAAGAATAATTGGGACTTCTACATTTTCAAATATTCAAATCGTATTTTACTTTAAGAATTTCTGAATATTTTTTGTAAATTCGAAATACGAAATCCTCATCTGAAATGCCATGTGCATTGCTACGACGGAAACTGTTCAATCGCTGGAAGCAGAACTGCACGCTTTTGACATAGCAGGAATGTACATTTTTCGTGATTATTTTCGTGACCTTTATATCCTTCGATATTAGAAGTGTACTTTTGTTAACAGAATCAAACACGTTGAAATTTCGGTGAGTGAAGTATTTCATGGATGATTGCTTGCAAGAGTGATAGCACTCTATTTAAAGAGTTGCTCTCAAGAAACTCAGACTCTTTTATCGAAATCATTGCTGAAAGCTTAAGAATAGAACTGCAGTGAAGTGGGTGGGTCAGGTCAGGGGTAACAATAAAAGGCCCAGGACTACCACGCGTTTTGTTTGACTCGAATGGTTCAAAGGACACTCACTCGATCTATGAGCTGGTGCTATGTTTGGTTACGTATAACTCTCTGGAATTGACAATGGTCGCAGTGGAATGCACAAAGAGAAATGTCCAGCTGGTAGTCCGACTGATTAGCCAGCTAGATGTACGTTCTATTATCCGATGTAACAATGTAAACTTTTCCCAACATATATTCGCCTCGATTCAGAAACCGTTTCCGTCGGAGGGTTGGCATTTTTTTTCTCTCTCCAACATTTGGAAACATACACAGTTCGAATAAATGACGGCTTGTTCGTTGATGCAAATACTTTTTATGCGAGAGAACCACTTTGCCGCAGTGGATCCGCCAAATGGTGATGACGCTCGCTCGCTCACTTGCTCGCCACTTTATTAAGCTGAGCCACATTAAAGAAGGATTACTCGCTTCTTTTGTCTATTTGCATGCGCATCTGTGCGAGCTTTGCTTCTGACCGTGAAATAACCTGGCGTGCTTTTCGTTCGCGAGTCCTTAATTAATGAAACGTGGAACAATAGAAGCCTGGCGCTCTTGGGAAGTAAGACAGATTCAAGGGAGTATAATTCAAGTAATTATACAAGAATACGGAAGAGTTAATCTTAGTTACCGGTGTGTCAGGGATTATGAAAGTCACCTGAATAATATGCCGATCGATGTTGGATTCATGTTATGCATCACCTAAATTTACACCCTGATCGGCGCCAGTATCATTTCTTTAGTCCGCTTGCTTGTAAACTAAAGTTGCCACGAACTTCCAAATCACTACTCTAGAAAGTATTAATTGACATTGAACTATTTCAGAAACTCCATGATATAATTGACTTCCTAAAAATGTATAAACTAAATAACACGTTCTATATAACGTTTAAAGTCCATTCTTCAATTTGTCTCCTTTAATGTACGAATCCACTCCATTTAATTCAAAGGTCCTTTCACAGGATTTAATTACATTTCCTATCTCTCTTTCTGATATTGTCAAGCTTCCAAACATCTGTTAACCGGCGTGTCTGGCGATGAGAGATTCATTCCACTTGGGTAATCGGGAAGTTTAGCGGTTGCTACTAAAATGTTGCAAATGTTGAGTATCGACTATCCAATTGATGGAGATTGTGATTAGTGCAATGTATCAGGTTTACTGATGAATGTATGCTAGGTGCTCTTGATAGGAAGGGATGTATAGGCGTTCGTGCGATGCCTCGATTCCCTGGAATTCCTGAATGCGCAGTATAACAAGGCGACGGGATAGTAGGAGCTGGGCATTCCAGGCACGTTAAGGCCATGCACGACGGCTCATCCACGACAATTATCCCGTGTTACGATCAATCACGACAGTCCCACGCGAAATCCACCGCTCGTCGTCGACAGGATGAGCCCACAAAGCTGTTCACTGATTCCTTTTGCGCAGACAACATGCTCCTGCCTCCAGTACGCGCTTGAACCTCGCTGGATTAGCTAGCAGTATTCTCCTATTCTCTTCGACATTTGACAATTCCTGGAAGTCAAAGCAACCTTCGATACTAACTCGACCAAGTCCACCGAAGGATCAAGAAACTCTTGGTGGACCATGCTGAAACCGACGAATCTACACTCCAGGATATTCGCCTGGGCTTTCTGCCTATTCGCTCTTCTCCTTCTACCGGCGAAGATAAGTAAGATATTAGATATTTACGCTCGAATACCTCGAACTTTCCACCACACCACATTGCGATAATGAAGTTAGCCACAAAAATACTAGATAATCCACTTATCCAGCTTGTACTCCGAGGAACCCAGGGATTCTCTCGAATTATGCGCTGGAAATATCTAACAGTATTGTTGACCGACTGTTTTCTGCGAGGACTAACACCACAGATTCTTTTAGTAATTTAATAGAGATATTATTAACAAATCTCAATAATTCTTTGTAGTTTCTTTATATAACTGGCTTATATTATACAATACTATAATAATTTATATAATATTCTGTTTTATTTCTTTATTTAATCTGTGTATTGAAATAATCGTTGAAATTATACAGTTTTGTTACGATTGTTTGTTTGAGTATTGTTGATTTTACGGGAGTTTGTGTTAATGGTTGTAACACAGTCGATGTAACAGTGCTTTTTAGACACGTACACCTGTTAACTGGAGGGTTACGTGTTGCAAAGCTTGTAAGCTGTACGACCGGGCGCCTCGGACATATGTTTCCGTTACGTCACAGTGATTTCCTTAGGTACCTCGTAATTCCTGTCATCCGAACGCTGACACGAATACCTACAAGTGTAGGGGTAGTACAGTTCGCCGACTCCGATTTCTTCACACAAGTTGTTGCAAGAGCGCATGTTAATGTGTTTCGGAAACTTTTATCGGATTCGCTCCGATAAACTTCTCTGTTTTTCCGTGGCGTTGTACGAACGATTTTAAACCTGTTTTCCGTAGCCTCGAATCTAAGCTATTTAAGGTCGATTGCAACGCGATCAACCTTCTTCTCTTCACGCTATTCTCCAGAGGAATGTTCGGAGACGCTCTTGATCCCACCGACGTCATTGCAAATGTTTCTTTTTTTGAAAGATGTTATTTAGAGGACGAAAGACATCCAACTGCTACTAGTTTTCTCCTGCAGGATAAGAGAAAGCTCTCAGTATTCCAGTGCAAATTGCGAGATATCCCTGGGGCTCCTGATATTTGCGCCAAGAATTCTGTGAAAACAAACCTCCAGCAAGAACAAGTTCCTCTGGGAGATATTCAAGTTGCAACTTGTGAAATTCAATCGAGTTTATACAATTCTTATTGAATTACTTTTCAATTCATTGATTATCAACTGGTCTGTCGACGTTGGTTAGCTTGTTTTAATAATGAATAAAATTCTAAGAAAACAAACCTCCAGCATGAACAAGTTCCTCTGGGAGATATTCAAGTTGCAACTTGTGAAATTCAATCGAGTTTATAAAATTCTTATTGAATTACTTTTCAATTCATTGATTATCGACTAGTCTATCAACGCTAGTTAGCTTGTTTTATTAATGAAGAAAATTCGTTACTATGTTAGAGTACTGTAATTACAACTTCTGCAATTTTGTACTTTGATTATTGGATTAGTTGGTGCTCCTGGCAACGAATAGAGTTGTGGTGTGGTTCTGCAATAGTTTGCAATCTGTTATATACTTTTCCAGTGAACGACGATTGGATTTTCATATAAGTTAGATTGCAGAGACAAAGTTACATCGATACAAAGTGGATGTTCTGTATGTCTGCCGAGTAAAAGGGATCCAACTTATTTCAGATGCTCTCGAGGAAAATTGCACGGATTTTCAAGGTGGTACTGTACGACACGGCCTTCTGTATGTTCCGGGACCGGCGGTTTGCAGTCTCTGTGTTTGCTATCATTCTGAGCCAATGTGGTGTCAAGCTATCTACTGCACGCCGCCCTATGTGAGTAAAGAAATCGACTATTCTATTAATACTTACCTTTCATTGACGGTAATAACTATTTTTATAATACATCGATCATAACTCTTCAATTCATTTTCAACCTTTCGCTATACTTTCTTTAACCCTAATAAATCACTGCTCTCAAAAGGAAACTATTATTACTGTTGTAATTTAGTAGAGATTAATCTGAAATGGCGGTTTCTCGAAAAAGCAGTCAGGACGACATTGACAAGCTTGTTAACAACTTCTGTCGCTTTAACTCTCAAGAGGGAGAGAAGAGTGACGCTTAATTAAAGGATCTGTAAATTTATGGCAGTTGAAAAGGCAGGCTGCCACTTAAAGTCAGGATTTGTTCGGGCGAGACTTACGCTCGCGAAGCTTACGACTTTACTCGTTAATCGAGAGAAGCAGGGTGTGAAGAAAAGCGAGGGAGAGCAACAGAGAGGAAAAGTACAGTTTTCCCGGACATCTCTCTGTTATTCCAGGCGAGCAGTAAATGTAACGAAAATTTATTTGTGCATGCGACCTCGTTAAAATCATTTAACTCGCTGCATCCCCTTCGCGTTTAATCGATTCAGTCGGGCTCGACACACCGTCTGCACACACACACACACACACACACTTATGCCTGCCCTGTGCCCGCATTGTGTCGAGTTAGTAAATGAGTTTTTTCTCCCCCCCCCCTTTTTTTTTCCTTCGCGCACGCGTCACCGCTTTGTTCGCCAGTGTGCGCGAGCGAGAGTTTGTCGCTGAAATATTTACACTGCCGCTTGGCAAAGAGAAGCAGGTTTCGAGGGCTTTATATTTGCCTTTCGAGTGCCGGCTGAGCGACGCACTAATTACATTTAATCAGAGAACGGTGAAATATTGGAAAAGTTCGTCCGTGATACGAACCTTTTTCGTTCCCGTTACGTGTTACGTGAGAGTTCCCAATGCAATTCAAGTGTTCGTCGCAGAATGATATGATGTTGATTAACATTCAAGAACCTCGGTCTATCTATCATCATTTCAACGCGTCAGCTTATTGCGACGGTCACCAATGATGCAATGATTCAAGATATTCCAGCTTCTCTATTCACAGGCTTGAACATTCGATTGACAAGTCAGTCTATTCTCGCATTTGGTAGTCTATTTGCTGAATAGTATATTTAATCAATATTGAAGTATCAGTGAAGTGTTGAATTCCTAAGGATTTCTGATTGACAATGATTTCTAAGGATTTAAATGGACACGATTTAAATACACTTGTATTTTTCATGCAAGCGGAAAAGGTCATATTTACAATTCGAACAGTTTCGAATGCTAGGTTTGCTTACTAAATTGGCACGCCGTTAATTCTGACAGGCAACAAGTTTATAATAAATTCATCTGCAATAACATAACTGTTTGAATGCTTGCAATAATTTTCGTGTAACATATTGCAGAATTGATACGATCGTCGATCGGTATGTAATATTTTATTACTCAATTCAATTTTAGATTGAAAAAGTTCGAATTTGAACAGGAAAATCTGTATGGAGTATCTGTATAAATTCTGTTCGATAGAATCACACTAGTTTTTCCTGTCCATTGTGAAATGTTCTCGGTGACACGTAACTCAGCTACGCACGCACAGTTTGCATGTCGATTCTGGTACGGTGACGGTTTATTCTATCGGCTAGATCGAACCTATCCGATATGCTTGCACGCGGTGAACTTTGTGATACATAATATGGGGTACATACAAAGCTGCATCAAATTACGCAATGGCTTTTTGCGTCATTGTTCGTCGCTGCGCCTTTTAATCCACTTTAACATTCTACCGTTGTTTGAAGTAGTGAAAATATTTGAGTTATTGATCATTGATTTATTTTACCGGCCAATATGTTTTATTACTAAAATTGAAATCTGTTCTTGATTAAATATATAACTAATTGAAGTATACTAATTGAAGTACAAGTCCGAAAAACTAGTACGTCGAATGAAAGTAACGATTAGGCTTGACGTTTGTCTCATGAGACACTTTCCCTGATTAATTTCCACCCTTACAACTCTTTGCCATAGAAGAAGCTAGAGTTTTTTTTAAATATGTAACGTTAACATTGCATAAACCCGGAAATGTCTAAATGTTTTTCATATTACGTCTTTCATCCTACAACAAGATTACATTTCGAGCTTTATACTATTACAGACTTAAGGAGCGATAAAAAGATTGTTGTAGACGATTAAACCCTCTTTCGCTTGCCGGTTTCTCCAAGCGGAAAACTAACTCATTTAGGAATCCCCGTAACGCGGCTGCCGTCGCTCCCTAATGTGGTTAGCAATTCCTTTATTGAATCTTCCCTCAATGCGACGCGCCTTCAAAGACGTTAATGAGATTTCGCCAACTCTTTTCTCTGCCGTTTTCTTTTGTGTGTGTGTGCGCCCCCGAAAAGTTCGTGCTTTCAAACTAGCTCGCATATCAAGTTACAGGCGAGCGCGCGCACGCGCGCGCGTAGGCAAGCTTTAATTAATGAAGCTTCTGCTACTTGGATTTCAGGGGTGCGCTACCAAGCCACTCCTATTAATGTAGCACTCTTTAACGTATTTAAGAGGAGACATACACATAGAAACATGTCGAACGAAATCATGGAACAACTTGTAACCGGAGCTGTTACCGGAGACCTCGGATTTATCCCGTTTCAACTGACCTAAATACAAAACTGTTCGAAATTTATATTCGAATAAGGATACGTATTTATCAAATCCTTTATAACATGATTCCTCCGAATCCGTACTTTGCATTCCATCAAGCTATTTCGAACTAGTAAGAATGGTAGATATTGGCAATTGGAGAACTGAGAATAGTATATGTTCGAGGTAACCAAGAATAACATGATCGACAGTTGATGCTTCAAACGTGATAAGACGAAGGTCAGGACTTCCAAAGATAGTCGAAATGCTAGTCGAACTTACTAAAATTGAGAAGAATGTCAGGATTTCACTGACATTGCAGAAGTAAGTAAGCTTGTCAATTTCTGTTTATTAACGGCTTCCATTTTTCATCCCTATTGTAATCCTCGAATATCTTCGCACGTGTCTGTGCTACTTGGCTCATTCTCCTTGCGCAGTTTCCGCCACAATGTTACATAACGATGCGGTGTCTGCAGGGCACGCGTCTCTTCCACTTTCGTCGCATTGTTGTGTGCAACACATAGCACGTGTATTTTAGCAGTTGTCACTGGGATAACAGTCTCATTGAGAATAGTGTGTTAACTTTGAAATAATAGAAGCGAAGCTTATTCCCTTTGGAATGAGATGAGTGGAGAAGGAGAGAAGTGGCAGGTTTCGAGTCACCGGAAGCAAGAACATGGCAGGATTACAAGATTACTGAGAACAATTACCGAAAATTGGATTGCTGGCACAGCGAGACGAGGAAGTACAAGTCTTCAAGGTTGGCACGTGCCTGCCTTCTAGCAAATTTTGCGAGAAGAGTAATCACGATGAATAACTCTCCCTTTTCCTCGAGACAAATCTCTTTTTAATAGAGTACTATCTACCCTCGAAACACTTTCAAACTTTTCCCATGAATTTGAAATTGATCCTATTACAACCACACGAAGCCAAGTTACCCTAATTGTAAATCCCACTTGACTGCATCTTACGATATCAATTTCGAAGATCCTTCGGTCTGGCAAATTGCAGTCTCGTAGAAGGTGAGAAATTAATTTGGTAGAAATTCCCACGCTCCAAGCATTGCTGGAGGCCAATACGAATTACCGAGAAATTTCTTGGAATCGCTGAATCGAGAATCACCCACGGAAAAACGAGAATATTTCTATGATCGTTTTTAGTAAAAATCTGTAAAATTCGTGGATCCGTGAAGCTTGGAAATCTGATAGGAATTCTTCGTAGTCGTTAATTTAATTACCGTGAACGCGTTATTACTGTGAGAGTTCATTTCCGTCGGTTTCCAATTTGACGTGATATGCGTAGTGCACCCAATTACGAGACGAAATAGTGGTGGGCGAATATCTGCACGCGTTTGTTATTGGATATACGCGGTGGGAATGATATTTGCATTGCCGTTTTAGGACTTCGATTCTCGAATAATTGCTCGAGTTGTTATAATAGAGGAAATACATGGTTCATGATTGATGGAATCAGACCGTCGTAAAACCTAGCAGGTATCGTTAAAGCAACAAGAAGCCTGGTAACAAGCGACCAGGTAATATTCGCCCAGAACTAGGCCCACGCGCCTGACATTATGAAAGTTTAATTCGATCGATATTATCTTAAACATTAGTCGGTTTCCGGTTGCTAATACGACCCAACAAATAATTAGGTCTGTAATTGTAATATTTAATGAACTCTCGCGGAAGAATGACAATACTCACATATTTAGATATTCAGTAGGTATAAATTATATAATAGAATTATAGAAATTATTTAAGATCCAGTTATACGAATTATCCATTAATAGTGTATTAATTTAGTTCAACTTAGGAATGCAGATTTGGATAATATGATAGAGAGAAAAATATCTTGTCTTGATGCAAGGAATAATTGATTAAAATGAATGACACATAAAGGTTCATAGTTCGCGTGAGAGAATGCGTAAGTTTCTCAGTGTGCTATTCAAGCAAGTAAAGCTTAGCTGTTTCGATTGTTTTGCTCTATTAATAGTCACTATTTGCTGGTGTTGGTTCAGGATGAATTGGCGATGGTGTTTACCTTTTGTAATCACCTTAGCAATCTCGCGAGACTGGAGTTCCAAGTTGGAAGTGCGTGAATTCTCTCCCTCCGCTAGTTATGTGGGGTAGTAGTCCTTAGATTTGCATGCGAGTACTTCGGCTTTATGCTAATATTCAGCAATTACAATGTCGCTCGCTGCTTTCACGATGACGATGACGCCGGGGCAAAGACGCGCAGAGCCAATTGCGTGTGTCGGCAGGCTACTGGAACACACACTCCTTACCTTTTTCCTGCCTCGTCTTTCTATAAATAGAACGCTTCGTGATATTGCAAAATTACTTGCAACAGTCTCGAACGACCTCTTCGTCATCAACATTCCGGTGACACAGAGAACTTTAATAACGAAGACTTTAAATGATGCAGACAGTCTTGAAGAAATAATTCATACGATAGAGAATCGTAATTTAACAAGATATACTGGAAAGTTAAGTAACACTTGTAAAATATTCCTTGTATATAATTAATGACGAAATATCCGACCCTTGCTTGTTAAAGAGTTAAAGAGACGATGAGAGACTGAAGTTGTGCTTCAGGGCCTCGGCTTAATTAAATGAATCTCAGTGCAGTAATACTCCAAGTCGACGCCTTAGAGCAGGTTTCCTTGTCTCATTATTCACACTCTGTTAGCAGTAACGTGAACAATTGACTGCTGAAGGTATACTTAATAAAAGCGAGAAAGATTCCATAGTTTATCTCGCAGAAAGCAGTAATTTTTATTCGAAAAGCATTTTTCTTATAATTTTCTAAACCTAATTGTTTTGCAGTGACCATTATAATTTGATTTAAAAGTACACAATTTCCCCATATTTATTCAATTTTTAAACAAAAGAATTATAAAATTAAAGGAAAGGAGAAATTATTCCTCGCCTGATGGAATAAAAGGAGAATCAGAATTCATTTGAAATTTCAATATAAGATATAAAAGGGTATTCGCAATAATGTGATTAAGGGAAGGTCGTACTTCAGTGGAGAGGATGCTTCGAGGAAGGCGGATGGCATCGGAATTAATTAGTCGAAGGCGCGCAAGCGAACTATCTTCATTATTACATCGCTGAAGGGTCACCGATCTTCCTTCCGATTAATTCTTCCGCGCCGTTAATCTCACATTGTTCTGGCTCGGACACTCGACTTAAATGATGAAATTATCTTCAGTCGACTTGTACGTACGTGCCGAAATGGTTCGCACAAGTGGAAAGATGTGTGCTGGTGGGGTCACTGCGGACGAATTGTGCGGACTGCGGATATCAAAAGCGATTGCCGTAGCGTTACAGCACTCGGCCGACTCTCTTTCGGGTCAGCGTACCATTTTCACATTATTGCACACTCCTTTTGAAAAGGGACACTAAAACGTATTGTGTGACCTTGTGAATCTTAACTCCATTGTCAAAGGATAATCTCAAAATACAGCCAGTCTATATAAAATAGAGAAGGTAATATAACTTGATAGCCTCGAGTTGAAATTCACAGGAGCTTCAACCCAGATATGGATTGATGCGCAATCCTATTGAATGTCGAACCCTTGAAAGCCTTCGTCACCCTTCAAATCTCTCTGTGGTCTAACACGACTGAGTTTATCGTTTTGCATGGCTCAAACATCCTTGTGTTTCGAAGTGTGATCCAAGTCATGGTTAGAGGATTATTCATGGTATGGTGAAAGACAGCTCTTTGGCACAAAGCTTCCATTTTGCCAGCCGAATGATTTGCTGTGAACATTCCTAGTGACGGTTGGCTATTTGCCGGCACGATTAATACTTCCTGCGCCTTGATACACAGCATCGCATACTAATTCTAACGCGAGAGGACTCGACTGACCTAGTTCCCAATAAAAAGTCGGTCATCGTCGCGAAAGGGTGAAGTGAAATTTTTTGAGGGAGTATAGCACAGTGGTAGTGGAAGGTTTAAATCCCTTCGTATTCTTTGTGTCGGTCGAATGAAAAGTGGGAGCGACCGAGTACTTTTAAGATGATTGGTGGTACACATCCAATCTGTTTCCACCCTGTCACCTTGAAAAATAACATGCAAACATGCAAACATAAATGCTCTGTTATTTGACATCCTTTAAAACTGACAATCTACTTACAAATTTAATGATTACAATTTAAAGTTAATTTAAGATTACGTGTATGTTTTCATTTCCAGAAATGCAAGAGGTTTCGAGTAGGTGAACGATGCTGCGAGTTCCAATGTCTTGACGACACCGACGCTGATTGGACGGGTTCAGATCTTATAATAGCGGCTGGGTCTTCGAGCCTTCAGGACCAGGGTATCTTCTATCTCCTCGGGTTAACCGCCCTGCTCAAGTTGCTTTAGTTCCTGCGTGCTCTAGCGAGAACACACAGCTCCCGGAACACATATCCAACACACACTTACGAGGCACTCACTCTTGTACTAACGCGATTAAACACATCCCCTTTTAATCGACGGGGTTTAGCGATCGATTGAATTTAGATTAATCCCAATGTAAGTAATAGAGACTATTTTCTTGATGTGTCACACTTGGTGTCTAATAAAAGTATAATGGGGGGGGGGGGGGGGGGGCCTTGGAAGTTGGAATCTGTCGATTTGAGGGGAGACTTTTATCGTTAAATATTAGTCCAGTCATATCGATGAGCTAATATCGATGTCATATCCCAGAAGATTTTTATTTTTTCATTCACGTGATAATAATGATGTGATAATGATGTCAGGTGTGGGGTGGTTTGATGCGCAGAAAGATATAGGTGAGAGTAAAGGTGTATGTACATGTACGTGATATAATCGTGGCGAATACAATAGGTAATACTAGGCCTGAACAATGCCTGTCCATTATTTCGGGGACCCACTGACATGAGAGAGAAGCTTTAACCAGAGGTCTTTTCATTGTCTCTACAACAGCACGTGTGCGTGGATCCAATCGGTTCTCTTCCCCTGTGAGCACCCTTTCGAGGCAAGTACCTTCAATCGAAGTGCACCACTCATTCCCGTGCGACACACACACACACACACACACACACACACATGTACACACACACTCTCTCTCTCTCTCCTCTTTATAGCATTTTAGGTTAGAGAGTTTAACCTGGTTGGTGTGCGAGAGCTCTTGATTGTCCTATTGCTTCGCGTACAAACCTAAACTCAAAACCGTCGTCGTCTCACTTATCGAGTACGCATCACGGTTATAACCCGGGATCACTTAATTAATCAACGTAAATAAATGTTAATTCATCCTATTGCTCATTCATCCATGAATTCCAATCTGTTCCAATACTATTTCTGCTAATTGAAAGCTCATATCAGAGTCGGGAATATAAGTATTTCATCTGGTAGAAAAAGTACTCACACAAAAGGCGCAGCGGAGTTTTACGAAAAATTCCCGAGTGGCAATCCATTGAGAGGTAGTAACAGTGTAGAGAGATACGAAATACTGGAATGCCAGGGAAGGGAGTATCGTCGTGGTCAGACAGCGATCCTTCACGTTTCGGCTTCCAATTCCACTTCGGTGACATTTCGACAATCGTCGAACACCGCTCGATCGAAACATCGTCGTGATTAAAAGTAGAAGTAATGAAATATCTGGGAGGAGCAGAGAAACGAGGAGAACAAATCGAACGAACGGAAGATTAAATTAGAGATTCTAAATGAGGCCACCAGTGCGCGGGATGATTGCTTGCTCACCTGGGAGACGATCAATCGACTGCAGAAGCGAGGATCTTTAAATAACAAGAGTGTTGCAGTGGACTAAATTTGATTAACCCTTTCTACGAAATTCATGGAGAACATAGTTTCCCTTTTATCGTCAGAAAGGAGAGTAAAAGCGAATAGCGACGGCACTTGATGTTAAAGTATTGTAACTCATGTAAACACGACCTCGAAGCTTTTCAGTGTCAGACATTTTTCCTTATTACTCGCAATCCACTCGTGCTTCTCTACCCATTAGCGTCAAATTACTGCTTTCACATATACAAGCTGACACTTCATTTCGTCGCATTTGCTCGGTTAAAGTCTCCACTGGTTATGGTCCATGTCGTCTTCCCACATCTTGGCGAAAGACGCTTATCACGAAGAATATCACGACCAATTACTTCGGTTAGCACGTAGATTAATGTGCCGGAGCATCCTTTCCGCATATGCTACATAATCTTTCCGCTTAGATTTACCTCTCCTTTTATCTTTGTCGCGCTACTTGCTACAGCGTTGCCTTCGGATTTGATTCGAGGCGTGGGTTGCTCTCCAGACCGACTTAAATCGGAGCTTAAGGCGTTCAGCGCTGTGATAACCAGACGAATTATACGTCTCCAGTTTCCTTCCTCCCTTTGGTGTCTTCTTCTTCTCTGTCAGGGTAATATGTCAGGGTAATTCTCCAGGGAATATATCATTGTCAGTATTCAAGCTCAGCAGCTATAAAATCACCATTGTATACTCGTTTCGGTGCTTTTTAAACAAATATTATTCCGAGCTGTATATTACGTTTCCGACGCAACGCTCCGCCAGGATTTCAGCGGAAAGTTTCATTACGAAAGTGGAGGATGTGAGTTAAATTGTTGTTGCGGAAAGAAATTAATGCAAAGAATAAAGTAATGTTGACAGAGTTAAAGTAAATGGATGATTAAAGAGAATATGTTTGTTAGTTGATAGATAAATAATTTTATTGCATTCTATTTAATAGTATTTCGGTGAATATTTATCGGGCTTTACGCCCACGGCCTAGGGAATAGAAGGACTCGGTTGGAGCCACCGAGAAATCCCATAAACGTTGAAAACGTTTGAATCCCGATGAAAAGCCAATAAGAGAGAATGCTGCGCTCGGGAAATCGGGCAAACCGAGTGACGAGAACGCTCGCTTCCGTTCCCAACGATATTAACAATTATTTCTGACAACATCGAAACCATTCTGGAAATAATTGACATGTGAGCTTTGATTCATCTAAACAAAATGATTTCTTTCCAATCGGCGCTGCTTCCAATCACATTTCTATCTCTCTCTTTTTTTATCGAATTTCCTTGAAGCTTGTTATTGGCGCATTCGTGATGTATTCGCTCGGGTGTGCCACTCCGATGGCAGCGGCCGTTGATCGTGATTGGTGACGAGATGACCAAAGTTCAATTAACCGTCGACTTGATGGAAAAGCCTAGTATAATGGTCGCTATAAGAGCTTTCAAGGAACGGACAGTGGGATTCTCTCCAATTCGGCTAATACGTCACATTGTGCCCAGGCATTTTTTTCGATTCCACTACGATCAATCAATGTACTCTCAATTACCATTCGGCTGTTGATCAGTGTTGGATATCTTCGATGACCAAAAAATATATTGAAAAATTCCTCACGATGATAATGCTGTAATTCAACTTTGTTTACTAGTGCGTTGTAAACCTCGTGTTGGGGTATTAATCACGCATAATCAGGAGTGCAGATTGAATCGTAGTTCGAATTCAATGCTCTTAATATATGTGACACCCGTTGTAAAAGTGACATGCACTACGAATACGATAGTTTTCTTTTCGCCAGATATTCATTTTAGGTTTGTCGCGCTCAAGACAATAATTGATCAACGAGTTTCTCAGAAGATCAAAAAGGACCTTTTCGAATTTCGCCAGCTCCGTGATACCAAAACCAACATTACAATTTTCCGACCAATCGACGGCAGCATCAGACAATCTCGCAGTATTCTGCTTGAATCAACACATTGTTGATCGGTTAATTTCATAAACGAAAAAAGGTATGCTTCAATCTAAATGATTATTATTAACTTTTTTCGTATAGAATTTATTTACACAACGCAACAATAAGTGATACTACAACGTTAACAATTTTATATCTTAATAATTCCCGTTATCCTTCCTCCAAAAAATCATTCGGTTTTGACGAGAATGTACTTTAATATTGAATAAATTTGTTTAACTATTAACTATTTATTACACGATACGCGCGGCATTCCTTTACAGTGAATCAAGTATGAGTAAAGACTTCTTTTGCTTCACAACACTTTTCGTATGCATGTGGAGTAGTTTTATCTGGCACGATTCCGTCGTAAAGAGTGCAAGCCAAAAACTACGCAGGCGATGCATTTTCGAAGCGGGTGTCACATGGGGTGTATAAGTGTCTATATCGAAAGAGGCAAAGCGCTTGGCTCAGCATATCAAAGAAAGAGCTGCCGGCGGGCGTGTGATAGCAGCAGCGTTCTGCATTCATTACGTATTTATAGAGGGCTCCGATACTACGGCGAATACTGCGAGACAGATTTAAATTGTAAATAGGCGCAGTGCAGATTTGACGGCGGATGACGAAAAACAGACTGCTGTGGCACAGGTGAGGAAACATTCGATGGCTTCTAATTACATTGGAATCGAGGCCGTGCGGTTAACGCACCGGCATCAACCCTGACTTCCTTTGGTTTCGCATGACTTTTAGCCTCTTCCTCTGTTCGGAACTAATACGACGAACTACTAAAATCCAGTTCTTTTAGTAGGATCATTTACTTCATCAAGTAATAACTTTATTGTTATTAACTCAAAAGAAAAGACAGAAAATAACTAAGAAAACGGCTTAATAAATGTTAGACAGTATTTCATTCAAAAGGTGAAATATTGAAATTTGACAAGAGATATTAATGATTCTGGCTTATGAAAGAAATTAAAGCACTGTTCATTAGACGTTCGCAAATTACAGGACATTTTTATCTTTGCCTGAGAGAGGAAGGATTCTGGGAGCTATGCGAAAAGCCTCTTGATTTCGAGAAGTGTACCATGCCATTACATTCTGCTCCCTTCGTCTATTTGCGGTCGCGATACACACCGTATTCAATATTAATCGACCAATTTCTCTAAGCTTACACTTTGAACTAATGTTTACATGTAATGGTATAAAATATATATCGATCTATGTCTCGGTGTACATACTTTAGGTGATAGCTTTATATTGCTATACGTAATCAGTTTTGATCATGATTATATCATTTTGATCAGTGAGGAGCCTTTTATGTATGAGTAATCATTTTAAATCCACTAACGATTATAATAAATTATTTGAATGGAACTTACACTGATGATAACCGAGGTCCTAATTTCCCTTCTTCTTCGCTCAACAGTAATGTAAGGAATCTACTTTTAGTGACAATAAAATAATAAATCTACTGTTTTATACGATTATATATATTTTCTTGTGAAAGTTACAAAGTTATCGTTCGTTGTAAAAAAGTGTTGAAAAAGTTTGTGTGTTTTTACTTCTTCCAGACTGTGTCGTACAAGTCCGTGCGACGCTGGCCAAACGTTGGGATCTGCGCCCGCACTTCGTCCACGACTTTCAGATCTATCAACGAATAAAAAGAAACTTGCAAATGTCATGTTGTGTTAACAGAATATCATTTAAGGTGGCCTGACTGGCTGAGATTTTGCAGAGGTTCTCAACTGGAGAGATGAGTAAAGGGCGGTTAGGTATGGTGTATGATTAGAAGATGTGCTAAGTAGGTAAATGAGAGCCTGCGGTGCTTGGCAGTAAGAAGGAAAGGGTCGTAATTACCTATATCAGCGGTGATCATGCCTTCAACATCATCTAACTCATGAAGAATTTCTCCCCAAGGGTTGGTTAACTGAGTATGACCCCAGGCGACATATCCCGGCGGTGCACCACGAGCAGGCGAAATGCAAGCTACGTATAATTGATTATCGTTGGCCCTTGAACGCTGTAGCAGTGACCAATGCAGTGGACCGGTGGTCATATTAAATGCGCCGGGATAAATTAGCATCTGGCAACCTAGCAAAATGAACTGATTATGAGCATATAGTACAGATAGATTTATGTAGCCTCTCAAAGTAGAGTACATTCCTGTCTGCTCATTATGGAGATGAATGATTTTTATTGGAACTTGCTTCTAATTACCGTACGAGCTAGTAGATATATCGTAGCTTATTACGGGCTACAGTAAGTATACCTGCATTGCGATAGAGGCGAGCGAGCTCTTCGAACCGAATGTCGTAGCAAATTCCAATTCCAAATTTGCATCCTTTTGCCTCGAATGTCAGCAGACTGTTGCCAGGACTCAAAGAGTCGCTCTCGCGGAAAGTAATTTTTCCTTTGATGTCTATGTCGAACAAGTGCATCTAAATGAAAATGATGGCAATGTTTTTTAATAAGTGATGAATATTCATGGTACATTTCGGAGTGGATAATTAGACGATGCTTATCCACTGTTGTGTGAACGGTGAACAAGTAATTTATATACCTTTCTGTACTTTGCTATTAGATTTCCATCTGGGTTCCATACAGTGCATGTGTTGAACAGTTTATCATTGTCCTTTTCGGGTATTGTTCCAGCGATCACGTAGATATTATTTTTTTTGGCCGCCTCGGATATAGCGACACTCGTCTGACCATCCGGTATGCTCTCGGCATAGTTCGCAAAATGGGCTGGTTCCGTTCGAAAAACGGTAAACCATACAATTTGTTAAACAAATTTGTTACATACCTTCTGACAGATAAATAAAGACGATATGGCCGTCTTCGTCCCCTTCAGAAATTTGCGAAAAAATGAATTTTGAGCTAGGGCTCTGGAATTTATATCACTTCTTCCTTCATGCAAGAAAACATTCCCCACCAAATTTCAGCCCCGGAAAATGTCGGGAAGTATGAAAAACATGGGTAAAACCGTGAAAACGAATTATTCAGGATCGGTTTCCCATGTGTTTTCGGTACAATTCCGGCAGTTCTGCCACTGGTTTCATGTTTTCTTTTCGTTTTGATGCACAAACAATCGATTTATGAAGTTTCGTCAAAATCCGAGAACCTTCGAAAAATCGAAAATTTGTGAAGGGGTACATATGGAAAAATTTGCGAAAAAATGACTTTTGAGCTAGGGCTCTGGAATTTATATGACTTCTTCCTTGATGCAAGAAAACATTCTCTACCAAATTTCAGCCCCGGAAAATGTCGGGAAGTATGAAAAACATTGGAAAAACCTCAAAACTGAAATTTTCAGGATCGGTTTTCCATATGTTTTGGGTACAATTCCGGCATTTCTCCTACTGGTTTCATGTTTTCTTTTCGTTTTGATACACAAACAATCGAAAAATTAAGCGTTCGTCAAAGTCCGAGAACCTTCGAAAAATCGAAAATTTGTGAAGGGGTACATATGCAAAAATTTGCGAAAAAATGACTTTTGAGCTAGGGCTCTGGAAATTATATCACTTCTTCCTTGATGCAAGAAAACATTCCCCACCAAATTTCAGCCCCGGAAAATGTCGGGAAGACTGGAAAACGTGGAAGAAACCGTCAGAATTAGATGAAATTAACTATCAGGATGGCCTTTGCGCCTGACATTACACGGCTACCAAAACAATGAAGGATGAAAATTAAATATTTTCTATTCTCATATTGATGATTAAGCTCCCTCGAACAATTTCCGATTAATTCTGATAGATCACATGATTATCAAGTTCAACCAATCGAGTAGACTGTGAATTTAAATAATAGTGCACCCGTGCACATATCGAAATCCTCCAATAGTGTTACATATTTTTGAATCCATGACAGACCAATCGTGTGGCGCATTTATCAGAGGTTCTTCAGTCCTCTCATACCTTTCGGGCCCGGTCAATCGCAAATTTTAAAACGGTTCAGCTTTTTCTATATAAAGTTTTAATCTCCGTTCGAGCGATATTTATAATATCGCACATTTACGTAGATAGCCAGTGCGTGTGTTTAAATCATTTAACAGTGAAAACTATTAAGTAAATAACATTACTCTTGTGTCACTGATGGTAGTTTCAACGGCCTGAAATCTATCGTCTAACCCCATCTGTACGCTGCATTTTGAAACGCAAGTAGAATCCAATTTGACTGTTTGTTGTGACAAGTTTAAAACTAAATATGTGACGAAGTATTTGTTAGATGTAAAACTCATTGTTAAGCTTAATCTATAAGTTTGACTCACTGTTCCTGTGAGTTATGAGTAGTTATTAACGTCAATAAAAATCTTGAGCTATACATTCGACGAAGCAATGAAAAAATTAAAAAGATGTATGCTCAAGCATGGTTTCGAAATTATATGTGAGAAATGTGCATATTAATAGGCATTACATGTTCCATATGGTGAATTGAAGCACTCGGGTAGTGTGATGATATCGGCATTTTCCTGTTTGGCTCGCTCGATGAATGAAACTGCTCGTGCAATGTTTGCAACTTTATCCTCTCCTACTGCCATCTGCGCCAATGCTAAACGAAAAGCTAAACGAAACAATTTATTAATGCACAATCGTATATTCGCAACTTATGTGGAGATTGACGCACGTACTCGACATCTTCCTTAGTGACTGTCTTACAATGCTTGATTGTAGCATGATACTACTTTTATGATTATTAGGTTATGGAGTATACGCGGTTATTATCAGACGATGTTTACCGCAATTTTAATCGCGATGACGTAATATATTTTTGAAAGAATTATACTTATATGATGCACTCGACAACGGGACATATTGTCAAAACAATATTCTGTCCATGTTCAAAGGAGAGGTACGAAGAAATAGTAGTACTAGTACAGGAAATATGAAAAATAAGTTTATTACAAAAGTCAGTTGAAATGAAATTAGACAATTAGTCTCCAGCGTAAAAGAGTGACTTATGACCCAGGGTGTAAAACTGTTGATGATTACGATCGTGATCTGGAACGTCTGTGTTTCTTGCGTTTCCTACGATCTCCATATTTGGAGTCTCTTGATTTCTTATCTTTAGTTCGCTCTCGTTCCTTATCCTTCTTTTTGTATTTTTTGCTAGATTTCTCTGATGGACTATCATATTTTTTGTGCTTCTTTGACTTCTTCACTTTTTTCGATTGATGGGAGTCAGAACTGTTAGATCTACTCCTGTGCTTTGTCCTTTTTCCATAATCACTGCTGTTGTCGCTCTCAGAAGAATGTCTTTTCCTTGACTTCATGTTCTTCTCATCCATTCTGTGTCTGCTCCTCTCCTTCTTACTGTCTTTTCTGTTATTCTGTTTTTCCTCCTCACTATTCTCAGATTTATTGGAGGATGATGCTTCCTCTTTCTTGTTGGCATGCTTCTCTTTAAATTCCTCGAACTTTTTGGCGTCTGAAATCAATGCCATAAAATACTAAAGGCTAAAACTCTAATATAGCACGGCAAATGAAAGACAATAGAGGGACTTTTAAAAAGTCTTTGAAAATATCAGTTCATAAGATGAACCTTCTAATTCTAAGACAATTTATGCATTGGTCAGTTTTTAAAAGTCCCTTGCAAAACCCCTTCAATTCATACTAACTTAGAACTTTCGAGTTTTTTGTATATTCCGTCTTTGTCACTGGCTGGACCATGAATTCATTTACAGACACAGTCTGTCCGCCTAGTGCCAATTTAATTATAAGCCTCCCAGCATCGTCGTCTAAACCCTCTATTTGACCGTACGAATTGCTCTGCTTTCCAGCAATGAATTTGACAAAAGTTCCCTTCTCAATTTTGAGCTCTTCCTCCTGTTTCTTTGACTCTTTTGGTGGTTGCTTCTGCAAAGTCATTTTATCTGCTCCTAAACCCATTCCCTTGGGTCTTAGTTCGGGTATAGCAGCTGGCACAAGTCTGCAATCACAAGCCATAAGTGATTAGTAGATGTACTATCAGATCTTATCAGGATTCACGATAAAATCTGTAATCCACATACAGGAATTCTAATGGTTTCATATAAAACAAGATGCCTACTTTTCATTTTTGCCAATCCCCTTTCCAGGCTGCCATCCCATACCCCGCAACATAGCCACTCCAAATGCATCAATAGGAATCTTTTCATAGTCTTCCAAAGTAGACTATAATAAAAAGTAGATTAAAAATTACAAGAGTTAAGCAGGAGTTAACCACACATATAATTGACATACTCACTTCAGCCTTTCCTCTTAATGTTTCCTCCTCGGTCAACGGTAACGTTAGATCTTCCTTAACAGGGACCTTTTCCTCAGTTGTCTTAAGATCTTCTATAATTTCATTAGCTGCTTGTTGTTCCAAAGTGAGAGTGTTCTCACTATCACTAGTAGGTTCAGTTTTCACTTTGACTGATTGAATATTCTCTGCGAGTAATGTATTCCCATTGGAAATATCAGGTTTGCCTTCTTCCTTTACGCTCTCACTGGTTTCACTCTTGATAGTTTTGGGCTCAAAAATATCAGCGTCTACTTTATTAAGAATTCTATCGTGCCAAGTTTTCGAGCCTAATAGTGGAATTATTAAGGGTTCATCCTTTTTCTCTTCTCCTCTGAAATACAGAATTATCTGTGTTGTAGTTTTATAGGTTAGATCAGTGTTACCGGAATTCACTGTGTCCAGTCTATTTATTCTGACTCACCCTATCACTTTAATCGCCTTCTCGTCGAGGCATTCAATGTAATCGACCTTTTTCTGTTCCTGTAGTACAACATTCTTTAGAACTGGTTTTTTAATCGATTTAGCAAAACCGAAGGAAATCTTCTTCCCTTCCTCAGCCATAGCTTCACTACACTAATATTGCTTACAGATGTACTGTTTACAATTTGTCTTTAACAGCTAACTAAGTACTGCTCTAAGTAACTTATGTTCTCCTGGCATGATTCTGCTTTTTTGTATATGATTGAAATTTATTTATGAAAACGATTCCGGTACATTTCACTATTCTAGGTTGGAACGACGTTTCAGATACGCAGTGCCAATGGCAGAAGCTGCTTTACGTCTTTATCGTGCTCGAAAATTGAGAGCAAGGCCAATTCACACATTCCGATTACGCATTCAATGTATTACACATTTTTCCTATTTATATTTGGTCTTAAATATTGCTAATCTTTTCATTATACATCAGTTTATGCATCACTGCATATGACAGCGTTATTATACATTATGGTGCTCGTCAGTAATCACTCTCCTTTTGTCATTCAATCCCCTTAGTCCAACTGTACTGAATAGAGTTTGGCAATGACTCGGTGAAAATGTAAAGTGGATTCAATTTCCAGGACTCGTTACAATATCAAATTTCGAGTGGAACACGCTCTCAAACGGAACGATGTATGATTAGGAAATAATTAATTTACTTTACATTGTCAGCCAGCATATATCAGAAAAGTTTATGTTATTAACAAAAAATTAAGTATTGATAATTTGACGATGAATATCAATTTTTTGAAGGCGTAAAAGTTTAGGGAAAATGCTCCTAAATTCTGATTCTTTTTTTTCAACGGCAATCTTTTCATAGTTCTTGATGAAAGGTCATCGATCAATCACCAAGTGGTGTGTGAGACTTTTATCTGAAAAACGGCAGGTGAATCGGAACGATAGTCGGGTGTGCGCGAGTAGGGGAGAGAGTGAGGGTATTTCGCCGGTGACAACAACTTTACCACGGTATGCAGATACGAAGCCGGGGTAAACCGGGAAGCCGTAGTCCACAGACCGTAGTAATCACGGCAGCTCCGAACAGTCAACGACATCGGGAAGGTGCGAGCAGACCGGTGTGGGTGCCAGGGTTCCTCTTCGACTCGCAATCCGTTGTTCATACGCTGTAAGTTCTCGTACACAAACAATTATTCTCTCTTGTTCTCTTATGTCTATCATATTTATTAATTTGATTTTGGATGGAATAAATTTTCACTTAATTAGGTTGGCAATTAAAATGATGGCTTCCGATCTTTAATAAATTTTTTGATACTATCTTCGCGAGAAGTTGTACCCTTCGTTATATTAGGTGTCAAAGGGTTAAGGAAGTGAATAACAAAGGTTATTAAGTCCTTCATAGGATTCTAACCCATCTTTCACGGTAGCTGAGGAATCCGGTATTTTATATACGTAACAACTTAATACTAGTATTTGTAAATACGATTCTTCGCGGTCTTCGAACTCCATGCGTGCACCTGTACCATTGAAATCATCGACGCGAAACTATCCTGGGTTGTTTTTTTTTAACATGTCAGGTCTGGAAAATTGGAGCAATTAAGACGAGTAACCGTTCTCTTATCTCACCAGCGCAGTCTTCAAATTAGCGCTACTGTCATTTAGTTCCGTCTGGCGGGTCTTCGCGAGTCTTTCTCTCTCTTTCGAACTGGTAAAGTACATATAAAGGAGGGGAGATCGAAATCAAATTGCAAAAAGTGAGAGAATGTTACGGGCGGCGGGCTGCTGTTGCTCTCCTAACTGTAAAGTCGCGGGGGGATATAACTGTGCGTTCCCGGTGGCAGGACGATGCGCGGGCTCTTACAGAGGATTTGTTCCGCTACTCGACGACATCCTCACCTCTTACATTCTTTTAGTTCAAACTACAATGGTACTTTTGCTCGACGCGTGAATAACTGTACGAGGGATTTCAACGGAAAGCGGACGTGAAACAGGTTTTTGCCTTGCATAGTAAAATCACAAATCACACTCTACCGATTATCGGCGAGGAACTTCGTCGGGACGACGATGATAACTTTCAATTTTGTAGCGATTGGATGTCAGGCATTGTTTCAGTTTACTCTGTCAATTGTGTTTTAAATGTTAAAAGGGATTACTGAAGGATTAGAGAAGGGGTTGTCCCTTGAGAATGAGTTGTCTGTCACCTATAAATTCGAAATCCGATTAGTCCGTTTAGGCGCGGTCTCCACGAGCTTTAGTCCATTGAACTCTCGCGATAGTCCAATAGGTGGACCAGTGTTGTGCGATTCGAGTCGGTTTTCGAGAGCAATGTGCCACTGGCGAGCACAATCGTCCTAGCCGGATCCGCCAGTGTTCAAGTCCGGAACTTCGTATAATGGCTGCGGAAGCAGTCGGGAAATTATATTTGTTATGTGGAATCGCTCACTCGGACTGTGCCCACCAAGCGATTTCATCTGAGTGGTTGGGCGACCGGACGGAACAGTCATTAAATCTCGCCAGAGTTCACCTGTTTTTTGTCTGCTGCTCGGCCGTGTCGAGCTCTTTGAAAGGTGACATTCGTCAGTAGTTCATTTGAAGCCGCTCGATTATAATCTGGGCCTTTTGTGTCCTCGAACCTTCAATATCAGTGTCACGGATTAGTGCCCTGCACCTGAATTGCTCAGTCGCACACATGGCCATCGATCGCGTCTCGCAATCGTGTTATATCAAGCATTGATTCTATTAGTAGAGCTTGAAGCTACTTGACATGTATTGCATATACTGTCTTGACAATTTAGTTGATGGCGATGGACCTGAATCACTCAATAATTCCACCGAACATGCCATCTATAATGTTGGTATAAGAATATCTTGATTAGGAAGGTGCAATAGTTCCAGGAAGACGATATGGGGTTTCTCTTACCAAGGATTCTCCCGTTGCTGTTCATCTTTTCAAAAACTAATGCAGCAGGAATAGGCAGAGCATGGCGTGTGCAACCCTACTCGAAAGTCGATCATTGGGACCATCCATCTTGGCCGCGTCTGGACTCATCGGCTTTCGAGGTCCGAACAATCAGTGGGGTTGGCCGACTGACATCTTTCAATGAGGCCGAGAATCCCCAGCACCCTCGTACGGATGTCCTCAATTCACTACCCAAATCGGATTATCTTTCGCAGACTAACAAACGAGCAGTTATGGGTTTCGACAAATACGATTCGATATACTCGGAAGATGATATGGGGGATGTAAGACCCATTGACAAGATTTTCAAAACAGGAGTTATGATGAGAGTTGTAAGCCCTCATGAACAAGAGGTACACAAGCCAATGGTCGAAGATACCAAGACTATTTCAGCAAGAGTACGTCGCGATGCGGAAAACGAGACTAAACTAGAGAAAATAGCTAGTGCAAAAAATGTTCGTGAGGTGCGAGGAAGCTCTTCGGAATCCTGGTCAACTCAACCCTTATCCATTGCAATCCGTCCGCGGGTGAGCCTGGACCAAATGATTCAAGAGGACGAAGGAGAGCCGCTGAGCAATTTAAGGACCCACCACTTACCCAGGGCAGACTTCATCACCAGTCATCATAGAAGAAGCTACCCGGAGAATCGTGAGTCCAGGGATATGCCAGTGACAAGGGGTTACGATGACTACGATCATCCTTGGTACAGGAATTCCATAAGGGAGCGTGACT
Source organism: Ectemnius lituratus (assembly GCA_910593735.2). NCBI lineage: Eukaryota > Metazoa > Arthropoda > Insecta > Hymenoptera > Crabronidae > Ectemnius > Ectemnius lituratus. The sequence goes on from OU343034.1 coordinate 22,657,827, forward strand.
ACGAAACGCCCAATTATCGCCGAGGTTACAATTATTATTATCCTGATCGATACAGGACTGAAAGGGACTTCTACATGCGTGTACCTAATGATCCCGCTTATTATTACGACCGGTATCGAGATGACGAGTTCGATCTTTACGGGAGAAGCAGGCCGACGCCTAAACCCAAAAGAATTATCTATTATGCAACTTTGCCGGAAATTGTGAGGAAGCCTGTGGATTTGAGGAACTATCCTAGACCATATGATGGTTACATGAGAACACCTGCTTCCAGGGATGGCACTTACAAACGTATACCTGGTAACGTCGATCCTAGCAGATATAGGTACAGAAATCCTTACGACACTTTCGACTCTTATTCGAAGAGATCGAGTTACTATGATCGACCCTACACTTATCCCGGTGAAGAGAACAGGCGGAAGCCACCAGCGAAGGAGAGTCTTCGTAATAACGATGGATTCGATCAGGGTAACGATCGAAAATTTGGTAATCAGGTACTGGTCAGGGACGAGAGTAAATTGCCCTGGCCAGTGCAGATTGGGACGGAAGTGAACGTGAAGGACGACGAGAGAATCCCTGGAAGGAAGATATTTGGCGAGAGTAACGGATACGAACGATTCCAGAGTGCTCAGTTACAAAAGGCACCGGATGCCACTGGATCCAGCGAGTTACAAAGCGATACTTAACCTGCTAATGGCTATTTCGTTATTTCTTAAGTCTAAATTTGATATTTTTCAATTTACTATACCGAAATTCTCCTATAATGAAAATATTGACATCGCACTGGAAGACTGGGATTCGTGCTTGTAGGAGCAATGTTTCGAGTAGTAGTTCTTTTACCAATACTTAATTTACACGTAAGCAATACAAGCTGTTCCATTCTTTTTACTACTTAAGAATTAATCGGTGAGTTAGTTCGATTGGGGAACAAAATATATGGGACATGGATCAAGGAAGTGGTGGGATTTGGGATTCGGGACAGGGATGATTACGGCTGATGTTGGTGAAGGTTTCCTATTAGATATGATCTTACGGCTGTAAGAACTTAGCGGATAATTTTGTATGGATTTTTATGAGTTCTCCTTCTCTTTAGTCTGTAAATAAAGTGCAAGAAAGTATCAACTGTAAGAGACTTTCGACTTCTTTTGAGGAGAAGATGTTCGAGTTTTATTCGCACCAGGAATTTCTGAAATAAAGATTTTAGCAGGATCCTTTAGCCCCTTGTTCCAGGTTCAGTCGACCCATTCATTACCCTGTGAAAACAAAAGAAATACATTTAAGTATTAGAAATATAGTTGAAAGCACCTATAGTACCTCGTAGTGGATATTTCGAATAATCCTTATTTCATTCTCCAGTACATCTATTTTCCCCAGAAATTTTTGCCTTTCCTTATACAATTGGGTTAACTGTCCTTTGTAGCTGTTCAGTAAGAACTCCTTGTTTGCGTCGGATGATTCCATGTGCAGTAACCTACCATTAATCGATTAATATAACGCGTTCATAAAAAACCAATATTTTTCGATGGCTCTCATACACACTTATTTCGAAGTTGAGTAATAGTGATAAAGTCTTCTTCCGATTTTTTTCTCAGAGTGACTATTTCACTTCGTTTCTGTGCAAGTTTGGACTGCACCTTCACGTACTTGTGCGCCTTATCCTCTGGCACCTGCAGTTCGAGCCACTCCTTCATATTCTCGATTTTCTCCCGCAGCGTCCCATTCTCGGCGATTATGTTGTTTAAATTCGCCGAAGATAACTCAGTCTGTTGTTTCAGCCTGTTGAAGTAGTTCTTCAAACTCTCGTAGTTGTTAGTTTTCTCCCTGGTCGCTTCTTCAGCGGCTTGCAATTCTTTTCTTACTTTTTCCAATGTCCTTTTCATTATACGTAACTAGAAATGAAGTAGTAGAACTAAGAGTGAATTGACTATTATTGGATAGTCAAACGTACTTGTCTTTTCCACTTTTTCGAAGACCTTTCATAATATTTCAGGAGCTTCGTCGACTTCGATCGGTCGGGCTTTCGTTTCAGCTGTTGAGCGTATGGCCCGAATTTTTCCAGGATCGAGGAACAAACCCGCACGATTTTCTCTTGTAAACATTCATTTTCCTTTTGAGCTTCTTCTCTTGTCTTTTCCAATACTCTGAAGAAAGTCAAACGGAATAGAATTGCACGAAGAGGAAATATTACGTCAGGTCTTACTTCTTAAACTCCTCCTCTGCGGATATTTTAGCTTTTTGAGCCTCTTCAAGCTCAGCCCTCGTCCGATCGAGTCTTGTCTCCAATTCGAAGACGACTCTTTCGTAACTAGGTAAAATCTAAACGTTACTCTTTTACGGAGACTTTGATTACTTTACATCAATTTAATCCTTCAAACTCTCTCGAATGTCGCCATATTAAATTCCACTGGACTTTTTGAATTAAACTTACTGGATTCTGTTACTCGATGCGCCCCTCTCCTTCAAAAACGATAGACTGTATAATGAGAGCTTGATTAATACTAATGAAGGCCTGGTTACAAAAGCAAACTTTTGCGTCTATATGTTTGCATCGGTTTTTAGCTTTGCATTGAGTCATTAAACATATACATACTCTCTGCATACCTCTGCCGATGCGGGCTCGTCACTTATGCTCCAGAAACTCAGGGATTTCTTGTCGTCGGATAGAGTTTCAGTTCGACACGTTTCCATCAAATTCACCGTACTCTCTTGACTCGAATAGTTCGCCACTAGTTCAGGAACGAACACTGAAGTTTGGGTCGAAGAACTTCTCATTTCTGTAAAGAACATATGATTGTCCCTTTGATTAATACAGGGTGTAACAGGTAGCTTGGAATCAGTTTTTTACCATCGGAATATCGGTAATACGGACATTGCCTGATTGTTTTAGTAGCCGTGTAATGTCAAGCGCAAAGGCTGAATAATTAATTTCACCTGATTTCGACGGTTTCTTGCACGTTTTGCAATCTTCCCGACATTTTCCGGGGCTGAAATTTGGTGGGGAATGTTTTCTTGCATCAAGGAAGAAGTGATATAAATTCCAGAGCCCTAGCTCAAAATTAATTTTTTCGCAAATTTTTGCATATGTACCCCTTCACAAATTTTCGATTTTTCGAAGGTTCTCGGATTTTGACGAAACTTCATAAATCGATTGTTTGAGTATCAAAACGGATACAAAATATGAAACCAGTGGCAGAAATGCCGGAATTGTATTGAAAACACATGGAAAACCGATCTTGAATAATTCATTTTCGAGGTTTTTCCCATGTTTTTCATACTTCCCGATCTTTTCCGGGGCTGGAATTTGGTGGAGAATGTTTTCTTGCATCAAGGAAGAAGTAATATAAATTCCAGAGCCATAGCTCAAAATTCATTTTTTCGCAAATTTTGTTGTCACTTGTGTCGTGCACAAGTGACATTACACGGCTACCAAAATAATTACGCAATATCGGTATTACCGATAAATCAATGATAAAAAGCTCGCCCCATTCTATCTGTTACACCCTGTACACAAAAACAATTACTCGCTTTTCAATTCGTGCGTGTACAAATTGTAAACTATGTTTCTACAATATTATCCGGGGAGCTGTTGTTATGATCGACGATGTCCGTTCGCTCCTGCCATCTGGCGTAGTTGTACCCGCACTATCAGAACGTTGGTACAAAAATCGTCAGCATTACTAGTTGGTAAACTCAACAGCTCTCAGTCACACATGTAATACGAAATACTGGCTTGTACGAAATATTATTAATCGCTAATGAATCAGGCGTCCTAAAATATCCGAAAAATTCAGTCGACGACATTAAATTAAGGAACATGGAGGAAAAAGGAAACGGTTGTACAAAGTTGGTGAAGGATTTCAAAATTTCATATGGTGGGCGCGAGTTCGATCGACGAAAATTTAATTATACCAAAGGGGAAGCGAAGTACACCACTAATTGGGGAGCAGACTCCGACGCCATAGATCAATTGGAGTGCCGTAAAACGATCTATAAAAGAAGGCAAGGGGTCCGATCGTATGTATCCCGAGTGAGGGGGGGACAGAGATCTGGGCCTGACCTCCTCCGGACCCGGGCGTATTATCGGATATTATCGGGCCATATGGAATTTGGGCCCGAAAACTAGTGTGCCGTGCAGGAAATTGCTAACGACTTAAACGCCGGGGCGGCGCACAGGGAGACGAGCGTGAGTCCCATGAGCTCGATCCTCGTGATGGATGGACTTCGGGCCAGTCTGTAATTTGAAGGCGTTATGTGTCTACCCTAAACGCGCACTCTCTCACGGCGCTCCTCCATATGTCCCCACTTGTCGTGCGCTCTTAAGTATGACAGTCTGCCCACAAATTTCACCGCTTCACGAAGTATGCTCCTTTAATCCTTAACCTAATTGCACGCCCCGTATTATGGTTTCTGGCAGCTGTGATCTTTAATGCGTCCGCTGCTATGGTCAACACCGACACCATTGTGGTTAAATTATTCGATCATTTCTGGTATTCTAAATAGAAGGAAATCCAATAGAATCTAAATGAAATAAGATACTATTTTTAAAGAGTGAATTATTTCTCAATAATGTTAGCATATAGAAATATATACTCTGGTAGTATAGTATCTCATCTTACACTGTATGGAATGAAATCGAAAATGAATGGGGCGGGGTGGTTTGTTCATTCAATATCCATCAAAATTCATCAAAATGTTACTTAATCCGACATTAATATGAAGTTGATGAGGGCCGCTTTGATAGAAGTCTCGTTGGCATTGGCGGCCTTTGCATGCGCGCGCGCGCGCGCACTGACTAATTAAATGTATTTGTCAATTAATGGCTATGCCAGTGAAATCTGCCAATATTTTACCCCTTAGCGTACACTAATTAATTTTCACGCTCGAGTTCACTTTATTTACGCGCGACAGGCTTCAAAATTGCACCGGGCGCGTGCTCGCCGGTGTATTTGCGCGCGCTCTCCTGTGGTGCCCAGGTAATGCCAAGCGCAGCAACGAGCAAAAATACCACCGACCAAGTGAGACTGGCGTTTCGCTGAGCTAAACCATCACTCGCCCAACAGAAATTCGTCCCGCTGTGGTTGTGCCAGCCAGTTATAACTTGCGTACGCAATAGTGGAAAATGAAGCCTCTACTATAATTTTAATTAAGCGACGAATTATCAAGGTTTTACCCAGAAGTTCCAATTTCGTTATACAGATCATTAAATTAATCATAGTCAAACGTTTAATCTAATTTCATTTACACAGTCAACTATACATCAGCGCGGCAAGCGAAACAGGAATCTTAATATGGAATGTAACTTTGCTATAAAGTAAATGAAGATATCAAAGAATAGGGAATTCAATAAGAAGAGGGAAGCCAGTATGAGCGTAAAATTGGCAATTTCGAGGAAAGATTTATCAAGGCTTGATGTGGTCTAGGTATGGTTGGTCTCGATAGAATTATGCAAGAAGATCGATTCCTTAAGAGACGCTCATCAAGAGTTTCTTACTGGCGTCGTTGCTTGGTATAAGCTTGGCTAGGAAGGTCAGGAGTCCGGTAATCACGGTGTCCGAGGCGCAAGAGCGACTGGGACTAGGCTGCTCTACCCCTCTTCCTAGTACCATTGAATTATTGTGGATAATATGTGGATAGTTAGTCCGCGATTAGTCTGTCCAGCGGGATTATATTCCTGTGCTTTTCATTGGCGTGCTTGCCCCCGGGGGCCGAGCCGACCGCCGCCGCCACCACCACCACCACCACCGCCGCCGCAACCGCCGCTTCGTGATAAATGACCGAATCCTTTCGAGTTTTTAGCCGCGAATCGCTTTAACCCGATCGTCGCTCTTCCCTCTCACTCACTCGTACATTCGCTCGTCGTCCCCCCCCCCCCCTCCCGGAACCCATCGGGCCCAGCGAAGGTCGCCGCCACAATTTCGCCGTAAATCACCGCAAATCGTTGACGTAAACGCCACGGGTAATTAGATACACTTACCGGCGATGGGCCGCGCTTCTTGCGCCTTCTTGGGCGACCCCGAGTCTTCCACTGGCTCTGGGACCTCGGCCTCCTGCAACAGGAACGAGTCCGCCAAGGTTAGCGTACGCTTAGAGGGGATCGACTGCTTTATCCACTCGTATGGAATCTACTGGAATGTACTATTTTTATGTCATAACAAAGCAAAGATAAATAGAACAAAATGTTCAATTTAATAAGAAATTGGAAATTAGTAGATACATAAAGTATTATTTGGGTAATATGAAAAAAGGAAGATCTTCCCTTAGGAAGCTTGGTGACGAAGTGAAAATAAAAGTCAGTGAACCCAGACTTAAGTACATTTCACCATATCAGGGTAACCGAGTCTTCTGGCAGACTCCTTAATGAATTAAGTACTCAATCAAAAGGCAAAGATAAATAGGAAAAAATGTTCAATTTAATAAGAAATTGGAAATTAGTAGATACATAAAGTATTATTTGGGTAATATGAAAAAAGGAAGATCTTCCCTCAGGAAGCTTGGTGACGAAGTGAAAATAAAAGTCAGTGAACCCAGACTTAAGTACATTTCACCATATCAGGGTAACCGAGTCTTCTGGCAGACTCCTTAATGAATTAAGTACTCAATCAAAAGGCAAAGATAAATAGGAAAAAATGTTCAATTTAATAAGAAATTGGAAATTAGTAGATACATAAAGTATTATTTGGGTGATATGAAAAAAGGAAGATCTTCCCTTAGGAAGCTTGGTGACGAAGTGAAAATAAAAGTCAGTGAACCCAGACTTAAGTACATTTCACCATATCAGGGTAACCGAGTCTTCTGGCAGACTCCTTAATGAATTAAGTACTCAATCCCTCCCGGCAGGGCAGAAACGTCCTGCGGTGCGGGATCGCGCAAAAAAGCTGCGTTGCGCGGCACCCTAGTAAAAGTCTTGCTAAGGATATTTATGGCGGCGGTATTATTAAAATTAAAAGGACAGTCCGCAAACGAAGCGAAGCGAAGGGTCTCCCGTTTGCCATGAGTCGAGTCCCTTTTGGTAACATCGTTAATCCATCGTGTATCCACCACCCTGAATTCGAGCGGGAGAGAAAAAGGGGGAGGGGCTGTTATGGGAGACAGGGGTGTAACAGCGTGGCACGAGGGTTTCCGATGTAGATCGCGCGCGACGCCTAATTCCAAGACTCACCGTACTTTATTGCCGAATCCTTTTAGCCTCGAATGGGTACGCACTTTCCTAAGGAGTTCCATCCGAAAAGAAGGAAGTATCGATGCTGGCCGTAAATGGGGGACGCAAAAGTCTCGTCATTAACAGTAGAGTAGACCTTATAACGACGCGGGATCTGCTTCCTTTATAATTCATCGTCTTTCTAATAGTTTTAATGCCTCAACACTCTTTGAATCATCGAGACTCATCTACGTTCCTAGTAAGCTTTTATTAATACCCTGGATTTGTCGGATTCGTGTGTTCAGAAATGTATTTATGTTTTTGGTAGTATTTATGAAGTGATTCAATACGGTTTCGATGAAATATTATACTTGGCATCTGAGTTCAGTGCCATTTGACACTTTACCCTGTGGCATTTTCATTTGCAAATACCAACTGTGCTCTACATAGTAAAGGAAAGTGAACAGGAGTAATATTGCAAAATGGTAAAGACACAGGCGATCGTTAGGAACACGCCCGTTGAAAATGCGGACGGGTTGGCTGACATTAAAATCGCATTTGCCACTTTTCCAAGAGTATATACTCGGTTATATAGGCAGACACTTCGCTCTCTCCGTGTCTCACCGATCGTACCTTCGCTACTTGGTCGACACGGAAAACATAATCCTCGTGCAACCCATCATTAAGTGTAATTTGAGCGCGACATTTGCACCAGGACTCCCAGCGGACTTTTAACCGGCAACTTCAGTGAATAGATCTTTAAACGATTTATCCTTTTCTTTTCAATTTCAATTGTACCACTATTTGCACGGGCCGATGCTCAAGGAAAATCGAACTCGCGATAGATTATCCCGCTTATTGTCTATCAGTCATTTTACCGCAGTCCATTACGATCCAATGAATACCATGCTTCCCTTCCACACGGCGAACCAATTACCGTTGACTCGATTATACTTCGCGCTAGCCTGCCTTCAATCAGAGATACTAGTGCTTCAGGTATCGATTGGAGATATTTGATCTTTGTTTGCACTGGGCTTCAAGATGGTTTTACCGTTTGTAATTCCAACTACTCCTAACGATCGAAAATTGTACTATCTCCAAGAGATTCTTAACAAAGAAATACTTGTTAAGGGAGTTTTGAATTAGAATTCAATTAGAACTGGAATTCAGATTAAGAGGATTACATTTCAATTTCTTCATAATAATTAAGTAAATAAGTTTAATCGAGTTTTCGGCATTACTGCTGAGGGTTTATGTACATGAGTGACTGTGGTGAAGCCGCCAGGAGGTACCTGGGGAGGAAAACGACGAGTGCATATATCGGTTGCCTCGTTTCATCGGGCACTCCAATAAGAGTACACCTATAATTTGTAACGTGGCTCGGGTACCGGCCTAATGGAAAAATGCGTTCCGGCCAATTTTACGCGCAGCCGTCAGAGCAGCTTGCCGTGCACCGAAGCGCGAGATGGAAGCAACAAGAAATCAGGGAAGTATACTTGAACGAGGAAGGTAGAACTTGGGAACGCAGGAAGCTAGCGACCAAAGGGAAGATGGTCCTCGAATTTTCAGGATAAAGGATATTTCAATCCAAATATTAATACTACATTTTTGCGGATAACCTTCTGCTCATTGCCAAACGCGTCATATTTCTTTTTCTAATTTCTTGTATAATACTGTTACTGGTCGACGCGTTAATCAATGATCGACTTGGAAGCTTGTCGATGAACATAGGCACGCATATACATTGGCCCATCTGTCCAAAGCCAATTAATGGACACGGCAATATTGAATAGTGTTCAATTAGGGACGAATCGAAATCAACACCACGGACCAGTCGAACGACCATTCAAGGCCGTTGCCGCCGATGCTGATACAGCGATTGGCATTAGTCTCTTTGAATTCAAATAGCCCAGTTCAATTCGTAAATGAAAATCAGTCGGCTCGGTGAAAGACCTGTATTTAAAAATAGGATTCCAAGCTGACTACTTCTTCATTACCGCTAATGTCCGGAAATATTTCAGACTGATTACTACTCGATTAGTTTGCGTCGATCATGACAATCAATTAGTAAATATATAACACTAGCGTCTTATTAACCTTCGACAAACGAATTGTTTCAATCCGTAGAGAAACATCTCAAGGAAAGTTTGACCGTGAATACTAACATGTTATAATTAACAAACTAGTGTACAAGTTGCAATTAGTAACGCATACAGGTTTACATTCAGTGTAGTGTGATGTAGGTTGAATGTTAGAGAGTATTTCAGAGGGTTAAGGAAACAATTAAGAGTGTGACGGTCACATGGCGATGCTGGAGTGCGTGCTAGTGGATGCAGCCATAACTGATCAGACACGGTGCGCGCCGGGCGTTATTGCTTCGCGGGCTTTGATTAACAACGACGCCAGGCAAGGTGAGGCAAGGTGAGGCGAGGCGAGGCGAGGCGAGGCGAGGCGAGGCGAGGCAAGGCGCAAGGCGCAAGGCGGCTCGCGCCCTCAAGACGCGGAGGAAGATGGAAGAATGCAGAAGAGGCGTCGAGAGGAGGTGAGGGGAGACTGGAGTGGAGAAGAAGATAGCTGCCGAGCCGTAGGGAAAGGGACAGAATGTATCGTAGTATCCGGCGCGGCGCGCCATAAGCGAGTAACAAGCCCGGCACTCCGCGGGGACGTAAAGATGTCTCGGCAGTCGGCTCTCGGTTATATCTTCATTATAAGCTCTCTCTCGCAAGAGTTACGTACTGCAGCTCGCGCGCGCCTTGCCGCTCATGCTGCTCGAAATTATGCGCCGCCCGCAGTTATCATTGCCTTCGGGGTCAGCCGCACGAATAATTGGCTTCCACCCATATAATACACCCTCTGCCTACGTCCGCCGCGTCCCACGATCTTACTCTCTCTTCGCACCCGTCTGCCGAGCGAGCTTCATCAGTGCTTTATAGAGAAAAAGGGATACCGGCCGCTCCACCCGAGATATGACTCACCCAGGCTGTCCCTTTCGGGGTGGATTTCGAATCAACCTCGCTCACAGAGCCTTCCTTGTTACCAGCATGAAATGAACCGTCTCACCAAGGCCGAACTAACCACATTCTCGATTAAAGGAATTCCACTTGGACAAATTCTATTTATTACAATAGAATCTCAAAAGATAGACAAACTAAATGTTTCATTCGTAACAAGATATAGTTCGCAAGAAGTCTAGTTTATCGAACCTCGCGCGTCGCCCTATACAGTCGAAGACCTCCGGTTTTCTTACGAAAAGAACGGAATGCATAAGGATTTCCGGTGATATTCCGCGAGTGTGTGTGCGCGCCCGCGCGAGTTAGCCAGGAGCGTAGGGAGGATTCTCGCAGGAGACTTCCGCTTGCGAGGCGAGCTAGTGTCCCTAATTACCGTGTCGGTTCATGAATACGATTGCCGCGTATTCGCCGCGGTGTCGGCGTCGGCGGCAGCGGCAGCGGCACGGAAGCTAGCGTGGCGTCACCGGTTGTTACTTCGCTCATGAATTTATGTATCTGCATTCTCCAACGCAGTTCGAGGCACCCCGAAGAAGAGGAATCGCCCGCCTTCTTCTCCTCCTTCTTCTCCTCTTCGTCCCTCGTTCTCCACGAGCGTCACGTCTTCCATGGCAGCAGCGTCATGACGGTTCCTTACCCTCGACGCCCGGGCACGCCTCGGTACCCTCGAACGGTGTCGTCGTCGTCCGGAATCCTCAACACCGGATGAACCCGACGGTTGCTCGCTCTCTCCTATATCAACCTGTTCGCTCTTCCCCCAGCCACCGCAGCACCGTCTCATTTTTTTGACACCGCGCGCTGCTACTCCTTTCTTCGATGTTAATGCCATTCAGCACACCTGCGATCTTACCCGTTACAGAGACATACTGCAGCGACCGAGCGAGAGTACTACTAGAGTCGACAGTAAACTTGTACGCCAGTATGTTCCCGTCCACGAGATATACCTGTTCCCATGTTGTCACGCTTGTATAACTGGCGACAGCCTTTTTATCGCCGATGGTACGCCTGATAAAGAGTTCCAGAATACCTCGCAATATTCCCCTGGGAAAACTGACACCAATCACTGATTTCTGCTCACTGGTTAGTTGAGAGGTTAAGCTTGGTAATACTGTTTTTCTGATGATTCTAGATCCCCATTGGGTTCTGAATTGTATTACAGTAGTCTAACATGTATGTATAATGTACATGACAATCATGTATATTGCGTGACTAGTGGAGTAATAAAGGTACAAGTAGTGGTTATGGTATTTTTCTTACTATTCCATCGACACGATACAAGATACAATTAGTTAGGTAAAGGGAAGTGAGGCTAGGTTGTGGTCGCTTTAGATCGAGATTGGCACCTGTATAATTTGCATGGTGGTTTCACGGTGGTTCTAACACCCGGGGGAATGTGTAATGGAAACTGGGGTGCAACGAAGGTTACTGCTCTTGGCCCTGTGACAGTCTGGCGTCTTAGAATCGCGCGCGACTCACGCGAGTGGGACCGCTGGACAAAGGAAACCGTCGCGATTTAACATATTAGCGTTAATTAAGGCAATTATGTCTCCGCATCGTGAGCATGAGACTGTGTCCGCTCTCTATGCCTCGCGACTCATCCATATTCAGAAGTCACTTCCGACTGGGGTTTACGCACTCGAGACTCACTATAGCGCACCGCAGCGCCGCGCCGCCGCTCTTCCACACTGCCGGACGCTGCTCCGCACTTTTTGCCTTCGCCGAGGTGAACAGAGCGCGCGCGTTGACAATCGCGCGCCGTGGGACTCGGCTCCCAAGAAATCGGGGACACGTGACAGGATAATTATAGCGCACGCAACCTTTTTCCTCATCGTCCTTTTCAACCGTCAGATACTTGCTATTGGAAACCTCCGAGGGACACCTGCGAAGCCCCGATCATCTAACACAACTCTTTCGCAATAGTTCCCACGAACATTTCCGATAGATACCAAACGTACAGTATGACAGGTATATAAGCGGATAACGATCGATTACTATTATCGACAAGATGATTATTTACTTGTTCATCAAGTAAGAATCAACGAGTAGTTAAACGAGGCCGTATTTCGTGGTAAGATTTGCCCCGCTTACTTCTAGTGCCGTGCATTCCTATCCATGATTGGGAGGAAGATATAGCTCGTAGGGAACTAAAGAAAGAGTCGATAGAATAGCAGAGCGTAACGATGGGAACGGCGAGAGGGGGCGGTTGGGAGGGCCGGCGTAGAAAAGTGTAGAAAAAGGTGGAGGGAAAAGTGCTGGAAAAGTTGGAGGGAGGTCGCTGAGAAGAAAGGGCGACGGGAATAGAAGAGATGCGATGGTAGCTCGGCTCTGAGGTGAGGCCAGTCAGAGAGAGCTTTCGAGAGCGGGAGGATAAGAGTGAGGAGGTAGAGAGAGAGAGAGAGAGAGAGAGAGAGGATGGCAGGGTGGTCGGAGGACGGTCAGAGGGATGAAAAGCACGAGTTAAAAGAGGAGGATGAATGAAAAAGAAAGAGAGAGAGAGAGAATCGGTGGAGGTAGGTCGCTGGCTGGTCGGATGTATGTATAGCTAGAAGAGAGTCGTCCACCGAGGGGTGGCTGGACGGAAGAGGGCAAAGAGGACAAGAGGGCCGAGGAAGAGGGTTGCCAGGAAAGCGAACGAGCAAAACGGCGAGGAAAGGAGAAAAGCAGCTACGTCTAGGTTTTGCTATGACCAATGGCAGACGGGGACACAGCGCGCGCCGTTCCTATCGATCCAAGAGACTTCTCCGTCGAGTGGCTCTCTCCTCCAGCTCCCTTTCTGTCCCGGGTCACCTCATCCGTCCCCGACCAACCTTCCGTCCTCCTCCACCTCCTCCTCCTCTTTTTCGTCTCGAGCATCCGCCCTCACCATTCTACCACTTCCATCTCTTCGTCTAGGAATTTATCGCAACCCAATGTACCCTCGATCTTCTTTACCTAGCTATGCCCCGCCGACTGAGAACTCTTTTCTTCTTTGGCTAAGCAAAGACTACTTCGATTTTACCTGGTCTACTTGAGTTCCAGTGCACCAGTGTAAAAGGTGATTTATATGATAGTAGGGGCGAGGAAGATAAGTAGATTATTTATTAGGATAAGTGTGACGTGTCTTCGCAAGATTATAGATTGGTCATCTATTTCCACTGGAAATAGATGAAACCATTCTCAAGAGTTATTTATAAATAAAAATCGTCGAATTTTTCATTTTAATCTGCACAAGGAGCTCCAACAAAAGGATAATAATATTGAGAATCGGAGATGCATCTAATAATACAATTCTTCTGCGTACTTGTGTGTCACCGTCGAGTGGATCGAAAGGTGGAGCGCTCTACTTCTAACAACAAGCTTGCCGAAGTGTTTTGCGCATGCGCTTTCGAAGAAAGGACTCTAGCAGGGTCCTCCCTGGCGGTGACACGGTGGATCGAGGGAAAGACCGGACGAATAAGGGGTAGCAAGCGAGAGAGGGAATGAGGAGCCGTCTGTCACCAGGGTTGCGTGTCGCCAGCGCGGTGACACTACGCCGGACATGCGTACTCCTTCGACCTATCGTTGCCGAGGTTATTAAAATTTTCGAGCCAATGAACACCCGCGCTGAGTGCGCCAGGGGTTGTGCCACTGGAGGATTTGTCTCCGCGGATCCAAGAACTTCTGACGAATCCTAATATTCTCCGATTCAGAATCCACTCTGACTCAACTGCTCATGCGTCCACACCCGAATAACATAGACGCATATTATACCATAATGCAGCTCTCTTTTTATATAGTTTGTAACATACTTAAACATTGAGAGTGGATTAACAGCTTAAAAGTTAAGATTCATTTAAATCTATCCTAATTGGAGGGTTTATCAAATAAGGTAGAATATTCAGTTCCCATAAGTAGTTACAGTTGTTTGACGAACCAACAAGTATAAATTATATTAGGATTTAGTATCTCTAGTGGAATCTGTGTTTGTTGAAGTGGTTCCTTGTGGAGGCATGAGTTTCATAGGATGAAGGGGCTGGGCGAGAGTGGAGGAAGAATAAGAGGATGATGTGGCAGGAGGAGAAGAGAGATGAGAGAAGATGAAGAGGAAAGGGTGGGGCAGGGTAGCAAAGAGAACTAGGATGATTTTATGGTCGTGGAAGTCGGTGTGGCAGGGTCGTTGAGAGTGGCGGTTTTTGTGTTGCGGCCCTCGGTGGACTGGACCCCGAACTATCCAGCATCTCTCCTCCGTGAACCGCCCACTCCATTATCTCAGTGATGATGAGTGCGCGGGCGGGTGGACCTCGTAACACACATCAGCACAAGGATTACCCTTACCCTCTTTCTTCCACCTCCGCATTCTGCCACCTCCGCCTCCCTCAGCCTCCTCTCCACCTTGTGCCTTACGTGAGCGCGCGCGCGCGCGGGGCCTAATGGGCAAAATGATTTGCGAGCAAAAAATAAATTGCCCGCAGAATGCCGCGATATAGGAACCGTTGGGATATCCAACCTTGCGACGATCCCGATCGAACGATTAGCTCCAGCTTCCAACTCCGATATCAGAACCGGTTGTCTTCACTATCGAGAAACGTGTTAAGGGAACGATGCCTTGCTAACTCACGTGTTTCATTAGATCGATTGCCAGGAGCTAAATGAAGTTCGACGCCAATGAAGACTTTTTCTACTGGCTGACCACGGCGGCCAAGTACGATCTCCTTGAGAACTTTCTACCAGAGAAATAATGAGCCTCCTTGTGGACGATCCTTCCTACTCCGTGACTGGCTCTTTGCAAAGTTGTCACGTATAAGCATGAACGATGTTCCTGAAGCGCGGGGGCTGGATCGACTTCCAGGAGTCCTGGCGGCGGAGCGAGCGCGTCATCTTGGAGCCAGGACAATCTTATCTTTGGCGAAAAAAAATCGACGCGTCGGTTTGCGTCTTTTGTGAACTTCTGGGCGAACATACATAACTGCCGCCCGTGGTATCAGGTTCTCTGGCAAGCCGATGTGAGAGAGATACGGGACCCGGGGCGAGCGCTTATACGCGTAATCAGAGCCCCGTTCACATTAGCGAACAGCCGGTTTATATGTGTGCGTTCGCCTCAGGAAAGTGAGCGAGTCTCTGTATGCGAATCTCTGCCACGCATGCGAACTCTGATTCGCATCGCCCACATGCGAAGCGAGAACTAAAGTCTCCTCGATGACACGAGATTCAAGTTGCCTAGATTTTCTTTAACATTCTTCAAATCATACTTCTATTTCCCTTTCAAATAACACTTTATTCAAATGAATTTATTCTTAGATCTAACTGTCACATCTCAGATTGGCTAATGTCTAGAATTTAGAATCAAGATTCGGCGATGCAGACTTCGGACACTGAGTTGGGTCCAGTATCCGGAGGCTGCGGTCTAGACTGGATTGAGGACCCAAGGTTTCGCTTGGGATCTGAAATGACTAGTCGGCCACCATTTCAATAACTTTAAAAGCTAATATTTAGAAGATAGTTGTACCAGTATATTCGAAAATTCGTATAATCGATTAAATATCAAAATCACGAAAGAGAGAAGAATATTTTGTCAGAATGTTTCGTTACAGTGAACATTGCTGTATGGCTAACGATACAAGCAATTTGGAAAAAAAGAGGGCGAAGAGTAGAAAGCGGGTGGAACAGAACGCAGTTAATTAGTATGGGAAGAAAATCGAAGCAAGGGTGACTGGTGTTGTGGGGTGGGTGGGCAGGATGGATTCCCATGGTGTAATTTCGACTGGCTATTTTGGTGCAATGGTGGCTTCCATTAAAGCAGCGGGGGCGAAGTATGCCGTGCGCAAGGAGAGGAAGGGAGAAAAAGTGGCAAGCCACTGCGAATACTGCGTCGGCGGCTGTATTATTCCGTGAATATTGCATTTGTGACTTGGTGCGGCGCCGCCGCTACTGCAGGGGATACACGGTTATGTTTGCTCCGTGTTTCCTAATTTCCTTCGGGAAACGGCGCGAATAATGTCGCTCGTAGCTGCACCCGCCGCCGTTCTTTCCTCTGCATTATTCAACGAGCAAGGAGTCGCCTCTGTACTCGCCAACACACCACTTGACGCTCGTATCATTTCGTTCCGCGACACTTGAAATATTTCACTCCCAATTTCTACTGGCAAACTAAATTACAAATTACAACGAATTATATTCTATAACTATCAATCATAATACTTGCCGAGATTTCTCACTAATTTCTGATAACAATTTACGAATATTAAATACAATCAAAATGAAACAACTTGGCAAAAGGTATACTTAGACGGTGGAATTAGCGGAGAACATTTAAGAGGGAGTGGAATTTGAAGAAGTTTACTGGAAATGAAAATTCTGCCATTCAACAAGTCGAGAAGGCCATGGAACGTTTCTGGTAAGACATCCCTCTCTCCTCGATGTTTCGTCCCAGGCGAGAACAAAACATTTTCCGCCCGCCGCGTGCGAGCTCTTTCGCCGAGGGTGTATACACGGTTATAAATAGTCTCCTCGCGTTCGTAAGGCAGTAAAGTAAAGAAGGAAGGAAGAGGGAAGTTGCGCATAAGAGAGAAAGAGTGAGGAAGGAAGGAAGGAAGGAAGAGAAGAGGGTAGTAAGAGAGGAGGAAGGTTTGTCAGCGAGGAGGCAAATGAAATTGTATTAAAGTTTCACCTCGGAGCGAGCGAGGGTTTGCCACCGGGGGGGATGGCGATGGAAGAGAGGAACGCCGGGGTAAACGAGCAAAACGAGACGGGCGCAGGATATTAAAGCTTGTCGCTTTAGGACAAAATGAAGCGAGACTTTCGTCCGTTGCCACTACCACCACCACCGTCGGCCGAACAGTCTCTCTCTTTTGACGATGCTTGAATCTCCGCTCGGAGATTCACATCTCCCTCGTCTCTCTTTTCGTTCATTCTAATACCAGCCTTCCACAAGTAAATTCATACCTCCCCATTGATTTGCTCGTAAAAATAAATGGTTACAATATCGAACGTATTGTGGTGATTAATCTGGATTTAATATATATATGAGAAAAGTACAAGATTACATGTGCTATTATCGGAGGGATTCTTGTTTCAATTGTGTATTATATTGCATTCGTATTAATGAGACAGGTATTGTTCAATTGCCATTATTTGTAAGCAATGCATTTCTCTCGCTTTCGTTATTTATTCCTCGAACGCTACAAGTCTCGTTGAGAGTGAACAAACTTGATTTTTATTTATTGTAACGGGATCGAATTTTTAATCCGCGTACCATAGGGAAAACGAGATTACAAGGATGCTACGGGCGATTGATCTCCAGTTACTTCAACATATCAGCAATCACGTATCAATTTCCGAGGCGTGATCACTGATCAATGCCACATATACATATACAATGTATACAAGTTCACTTTATGCTCAGTTATTACAGGATTCTTTTAGGAAAATCGCTGCGTCAAGATGGAAAATCAATATATACCGTGATATTAAAATTTCTCAGAGGTTCTTGGAAGTGGGTTATATTCTTTGCACCCCACCAGCCGTACTAATACTCTGGCATGGGGATCGGTCGCGCCTTCGTCCTTTATAACTCTCTCCGACCTTAGTGCCGCCTGGGAGAAGAAGTCAGCGAAGAAGCGAGGGTTCACGGAGGACGTTAAATGCGTTTAAAATTTAACTTTCCACAGAGTTATTTGCCTTCGCGCGCGCTCGCGCCCGCCGAAATCTTCCATGAGAATTTGCCTTTTTCAGCTCTCATCCGCTGCCAGGGCTACAACAGATTGCCGAGGGAAATTGGCCCGGCCGACCAGGCGCACCCTTCGAGATCTCTTTTTGCATATTCCCGACCTTCAAACCTCGTTGACCCTGGCTAAGCAATATAATGCAAGTAAATTGCATCGATTAACCTAACTTTCCCTTTTCTTCACTCAATTTGTCACGCGTTCCAAGATACAATATATTTGAAATTAAAATTGATCTGTGATGAAATCGAAAGAAAATGAAGTATCAAATTGAGTGGGGATAGTTGACTAATTAGGAACTATGATTGATAGCGAAATCAGTGGAAGTCATTAAAAATGCATGAATCGTGGAAAGAAGAGGCGGCGATGTTGGTTGTCTAAAAGGGCCGACTAGATTGTCTTCTAGATCGAATAGAGGCAGAGTAGAACCTTCCTCGACTACCGCCAGGAAGATTTATCCGAAAGTAATCACAGGGTCGGCCGTTAAGGATTGTTATTGGTGCATTTTAATGCGCCAGTTCCACCAGGCGAAAGGGTGGGGGGTGTTATTATTCTTGTGGTTTTGTGGTTGTCCGAGAAAATTAGCGGTTTCGCCCCACGCGGCACTGGCGAGCTTGCAAAGAGGGCGGACGCGAGGTAACCCTGAAATCCATCTGTCACAGCGAGGGCGTTCGCAATTCGTCAGTCCACCCTGCTGCTTCACCAACACACACACAGAGAAAAAGTCTGAGGATTGAAAAATTCATTCGACGCATTTACATGCCTCTTCGTTCATTCGCCCTCTTTCTTTTACCGTGAGATTTCTACTATTTCGGGTTGGCCAAGAAATTGGCCTGGTAATGCGATTTCCACGCTTACACACTCACTGGAACCATCCTCGATCCTACAAACCCCATAAATTTATTCGACTCCAATTCTTCTCTTGAAGCACTGGAGCTCTACGCTTTCAGTAATTAGACTTGGCGAGTACTTGACCCCAAAAAAAGTCCAGGAGTTCGGATAGCAATTATAAAGAATAGAAAAACCAATCGAGTCTCATAGAGCCTTGAAGGGATGAAAGTTCCACAGGTTTTTTGGTTTTGGTGCAATTAGAAGTTCGAATTGTGTCGGAATTGGATATGAACTATTTGAATTATTGAAATTTCGTCGTTTTCCCAGTCTAATTTGTTAAATGTAGGAAATCTGAAAATCATTTTTAAATCACTCGGTTACTAGATGAAATCTCAAATGGTCGCAAGCTGCTTGGACGAAGAGTGCGCTCGCGGCAGTATGTGCGCTTCGAAATTCCGTACAAGTACGCCCTGTCAGCCAATGCAGACGTATTATTAGTGGCGCGCTCGTTATTAGATGCTCGTTAATTTACCACTCATTTGAGACGCATTTTAATCTCCACACCTGTCAGCGCAACGAGCCTTCTTCCTCCACCTCTGGCTCGACGCTCCGAGTTCAAAGAAGGACGTGCCTCGTCCACGTACTCCCTCCCTTCTACCGTCAGCTGCCGTGGCCTTCTTCTAAATTATCATAGAATTGTAATTAATTTCACGCACTCAACGGGCGTGTGATTCTGCCCGAGGATAATGGTATTTCGTAGGGAAGCACAAATGACCGGTTGCGGTAGCCGATATCTTTCACTCGAGGAAACTGTCATCATGCAAATTTAACATCGCAAATACCATTGATTTCGTACTTCATTCAATTACCATTGAAACCTGCTCTTCGAATTTACGATTCGTAAATATCTATGCCATTTATTATCCCTCATTGAATCAATAATAATAATCTGTCGATTAGTGAGTATTTTTCATTATTTTCAATAAGTCTCGAGTCTTATTAATACTCGACGATAATTATAAAAGAATAAAAGTACTTTCATTTCAAGTTAGGGATAAAATTCGTTATCAAATAGAATCGAATTAGAAGTGTTCTCTGAAGGAGGGACGAAATAGAATTTCGCTTTCTCATCAGACCGTCGTTGGCTAGGGCATCCTAGCTTAATTACAGACGAGTCTCGTCGATAATGCCCACCTTCGAAAACGCCGGAACGGCGAGCTCGCCGTCGACGTCAAGTCTTGATTTATGTCCGGGAAATGGGTCGTGCCTCCGAGGCTGGGGCGAGCTCGCCGGTTTCAGCAGAAAACGGTCTCGGCTATGTATTAAAAAGCTATGGTGCCAGAGAGAGGACTAACAGTCTAGTCTCTTCTAACCTCTTCTGCCACTCTAGAATCTAGCGCCGCTCGACTCGAGACTCTCAACCAGCAGCGGACATTATAAACTGTTTATAAATCATCAGCAGTATACCTGTCACAGGTATAATTCAGGTAGATGCGCGTGTTTGCGCGTATGTTGGATGCAAAAAGTACCCAGGATAGCCGTATCTGGCTGCGAGGAGAAGAGGTTCACCATGCAAGAGTAGAGAAACGCTAGAAGAGAGATTCTATCAGCTTTTACGGCTACTCCGCGTGCTGACTTTAATGCACTCTTACGCCCTCTTATCGGGACGCCCTCTAGATTTATACTAGAGCAAACTCATCACCGGAATCCCGTGTGTCTCGCATCCCTTCGTACACGCAACTTCCTTCCGGCTTTTCTGTGGAAATCGCACTCGAACATCATGATAGCATTTTGATTCTACTCGGGGCTGACAATCGTCATCGTTCTACTTACGCGATGTTATCGCATTGAAATATTCGGTTCATAGGGATATATTTTTCTGTTTTATATTAATTAAGGAATTGGAATAATGATTCTCGTTGGTTCAGGTGAATCTGTAGTATGTGTGTATGAATGTTAGTGTTCGCAGAAAGGAAGTTAGAGGATTGGAATGGGAAGCGGGCACCCGGTAAATATTCATTCGTTGGGTGCGTGCGGCGAACAATTTAATTTGATTCGCGCGAGTCACCCAGTAGATTAGCACGTTCTCCGAAGGAAGAGGGAGAAAGAGGGAAAGAGGAAAGGAGCGGTGGCCATGCGCGTCGTAAATTTTCGTTTTCTCGTCGCATTATGTATTATGCATTTTCTGTCCACCCGTTTCAAGCCGTATTTAGAGCTCTTGACAATTATCTTTCCGGTGGGTAAGAAGCCATGTAATATTCATGCCGTGGATCCCAAGTGGACGAGAGAGGAACAACACACCACGTCCCCCCGGCAGCGCGCACACACAATACCACTCGGTAGATTCTGAGATTGCGCGCTCACCGTGACACTAATACCGGAAAGGAAACGAAGAAAATCAGTCTTAATTGGGCCAGCCTGGAAATGACGACGCTCTAGTCCGCCCGTTACCTTTTGCTAATACACCTGCCGCTCGCTCCTTCTTCCCCATCAACGATTTGCTACTTTGCAATTGATGCCGCATCGTATTCCACACCCCCTTCTACTTCCCAGCACCGAAGACTTTTTTTCTATTCCACTTTGTTGAGAATGCGCGCCTTTCGAGGAAGTTCCAATGGGCGGAATCTCTAATTAGTCCATTAAAGGTAGAAACGAACGATGCAGTTTTCTAATATATCATACATATCCTGTAGTTACTTATACGAGGGATATTTATTATGAAGGAGTATCACGATTTATTAGTCGATTGGAAAACCTGATTATTGATTATCCTTGATACTTCGCAGGCGTCAAAGACGAGACATATAGACCAGTATATCAACATTACTATCTGAAGAATCGACTTCTAGTTGGTCTTGCACTTTTCATTAATTTCATCAGTAAGACGTTATCAATCGATCTACCATAATACTAGTCTAGCAAAGAGAGGTCTCTTCCCAACGATATCTCATCTTTTGCGAGACATCAATATTAGTCAATTATCTGAGTTGACCCTAGCCACGATTCTCTGAGGACACGCGATACATAGACAGACTCTTTCCAAGAGGGAGAGAAAGAGGGGTTGAAAGGAGAGGAGGATCGGCTTCCGCGATCACCGTTGGAGAAAGCAATTATAATTCCTTGTGTATCGCCGGCGTTATAATTGGGGCAACGGCGGCGGCGGCGGCAGCGGCGGCGGTGGTGGTGGTGGCGGCGGACTCCCGATAATGGAGCTCGAAAGAAGATTAAGAATAGTCGAGCGAGCCAGTGAGAGGGACACTGATGTTTTGGGGGTAGTAGTGGCGCGCTTCCAGCCGAAGGGAAGAAGAATGAAGGCGAGGGAGACAACGGACCGGGTAATATATCGAAGGAAGCGAGACCGATGGAAAGGTAGTATATGAGAAAGATGAGTAAAGCCCGGGCGAAATTCCGAGGGAAGGAGAGGGAGAGAGAAAGGGAGAAAGAGAGAAGGAGAGAGAGAGAGAGAGAGAAGGACCCCTAGGTATAGTCCTCGATGACTTATGTGGCTCTGACGCTATCAGCAAAGCGTCTCTAGAGTCCGGCTTCAGCCCCGGAACGGCGCTCCTCGTAAATCATTGCGATCCACCCACGCCCATACCCGTGCCCCGTACACCCGTACCTTACTCCCCGACGTTCCGAGAGACCGAAGATGCGATATGACAATTAACGAGGTCAAAGGCAAGAGCGAGTTTGCCTACGGAGCTCGCTCTCCCTGGGACGATAACGGCGAACCGCGCCTCCTTCGACTCTCCCTCTTTCTCATTCGCCTCTTATCTTCCCGTTGCACAGATGTTCACTGGCTAGTATTGGCCGCGCGTCATTCGTAAATCCTTAACGATGATTGTTGGAAGAATTGAAAAGCCTATCGGCGATGAACCGCGAATCCCATAAAGCACGCATGCCTTTCGTCGAATAATTCCTGATGTACTGTTAGTCTTCCTCGAGTGGGAATGATTTTAATTCATTTGTATGCTCTAATTGTATTTGTAAATGGATTTGTTTAATAATAGAGAATATCAAGTATGATTTCCAAGGTAAATGATGATCTTGATCTTAACGTGAGAGTTTCGAGGGACACCCTTTTTTTCGCACACTTCAAACAAATATTTCGGTCAACGCGAGGGGGTGGTTTCTTCCGAGAAGCAAGTCGCAGAGATTTATTTGTAACCTCGAAAAGGAGGTCGTCCTCGGTGCGACGGAATCGAGATATGAAAGCGTGACGAGTCCAAAAGAAGCGTCGTCCTTTGATTGTCATCCGGAGCGAGCGTCAGTGGTGCACCCGCCGAGATACAAATGACAAGGATACACGCATGCCGGTGCTACCGGTCGCACGGTTATCTACACCGAAGATCATTCGAGGAGGGCTGCTACTAGTAGCCGAGGACTACTCACCTTCCCTCTTCCCGTTCAGTGACTCCCACGCGCCAAAAAAGCCCACGACACTCTAACATTTTTATTAGGGTAATACAGCGGCCCTTACGAGTCCTCGCCCCTCTTCCACTGAATCCTGTCGTTTCGTCTGCCCTTCAACTTCCCGCCTGCGTCTCGGATGTCTCTCGCATACACTCAACCCATTAAGTAGCGAAAACACATCTATAATGAGCTAAGAATAATACTGTCAACACGAAATAGAAAGACATAGAAAATTATTATGTACAGGGTGAGTCACTTGCCTTTTAATCATCCCCTTCACACTCGAGTTCCAATTATTTCCATTATTGGTACAATTTGATATTATAAATAAATGTGAATGTGTGGAAAAGACACGGTAAATACTCCTTTATATTAAAATTACTCAACACCATATAATTATACCATTTTCAACGGCCTATATCCATCATTGGAGATTCAAAGGCTAGTGAATCACCCTGTACAGGAGTTACTCGAGTTCCAATTATTTCTATTACTGGTAGAATTTGATATTCTAAATAAATGTCAATAAGTGGAAAAGACTCAGTAAATACTCCTTTATATTAAAATTACTCAACACCGTATAATCATACCATTTTCAACGGCGAATATCCATTATTAGCGATTCAAAGCCAAGTGAATCACCCTGTACAATCTTGGAATCTCTCGAAATAACTAAATTTAGTAATGTAAACTAACCGGAAAGAATTGTCAGAAGAATGTTGTGTTAACTATCTACGTATTGGGACACAATGGGTGGAAAAGTTGGTGCACACACATGCTTCTATAGCCTTTAACGTCGTTGTTAAACGCGAGTATTATACCGAAGAGAGTTTATGCTCAGTGGAATGATTGCATTAGGCTAGTATTTGGTATCGGCTAGCAAGAAATAGGTTGCAATGCGTCTGCTGTTGGCAGAGTGGTGTTCTGCGATCCCAAAGCAGCGCATTGCAACGTCTTCTAAGACACGAGCTGCAAGCCAGGGCGGCAAGTGCAAGTCCCTGCTCTGGGAAGCGCGCTCTACTGTTGCGTACACATCGCGAGCACGGCGAGATGTCCTCAGGATAAACAGGCAGGCTTTGTTCTACGCTTATGAATAAAACATTCGATAGTGCATCTTGGTGCCATACCGTACGCACACTCGGAGGACGAACGCGGAACAAGCTGCGATTCACTTCGCTCGCTCGCTCGCCTGCCTGCTTGCTTGCCTTCTTGCCTGCTGGCCCTTTTCCATCCTTTCGTGACATTCCCTTCTCCCTTTCCATCTTTTTCTATACAAACATACGCGGCCTTGACACTTGCTCTTGAAAATATCGCGTCCTGTGAATATTCTAATTTAAAATCTTGAAAGAAGACATTGAATCTTTATATCATTAAATATTATTTGTTGACTGTCAGGTGTAAACAAGTCGAGAATGATTATAGATAAGTACAAATAAAGCGATATTATGAAATTTGGGAGTTTTTTATATAGAATTTTGGTATTGGAACAGGATTGAAATGAAATGTAAAGCTGGTATTGAAAAGTAAACAGGCTTACGAAAATGGTAGGCTAAAATGAAAGGAACGTCCTCCGGTGTTCTCAAAGATGTGAAAAGATGGTGTAGGTGAGTCGAGGATGTCTCAATGTCTCCCCAAAGGCGTGCGCCAGCGGCAATTTGTGCCTTCATTCGCACAAAGATGGGAGCTCGCGGAGAATGCCGACATAAAAGAGAGAAGTTAAAACTATGCCGTCGTTCTTATTACTGCCTTGAGCCACCCCTCCGCTTTGCTCGGCTTTACAGCTTGCAAGGGTGCACACCCTGACCTCCCTTGATTTCTCAGCCTCTTACCCACTTTTCGCTTGCCGCCTCTCTCGTTCATCTAATGGTTCAAAAATGTTCTTCCTCCTTGTTTCGTGTGCCGCCGGCTTGATTAAATAATTTATAATCCCACCCGGAATGTCATTTCAGCGGTTAGGGATTCGGAGCTTAGTCAAACCCATCCCTCTGTTTGTCTTGGAATCACAGCAGTGGTTAACCCTCGCTTCGATCCTTATTCATATTTACTTTCTCCCGAGTATTAACTACTTACTATCTTTATTCAATAAATCAAAGAGAATTCTTTGAATTTGGATGAATTGTAGAAGATCCTCGTAGTTTTATTTCTTGTAGAAAGATAGACATAGTTCAAGCAAAATACAGTAAAGCAGAATTGTTCCATTATCGGAAATTGTGCCCTAATTATACTACTAATGGTTTGATTAGCTTACAATTTCAAGAGTGATTACACCACTAATTGGACAACCTGAATCTAATTCGGTAACCTGAGAATGGTTTAATGAATTCGCATGGGTATTAGGAATTAGTCTGAACGGTAATTTAGACCTCCATGATACTGATTCTGGTATTTCGGCATTTACCACCATCATCATTTAGCTAATTGAAGGCAAATCAGATGAACGGTATGTAGCTTATTACCACTGGCTATTTAATCATTTCAACGAAACTCCTCTACACTCTCAAACTTTGTGTGAAGTGTGTATCGACGCCCACATTTGTACACGGTACCCGATTTTCAAAATCCCTGAAATAGCGTCCTTTGGAAAATTCATGCTGGCGGAGGTAGAAATAAAACAGGCAAAGCATCCATCCAGTTGAATGCCGGATGATATCAAAGCGACCACGAAAATTTCCGAGGGAGAAGGGGAAGAGCGTGCATTCTCGTGAACCGCAATTGAAATATGTCGAGCATCCGACAGTAGAAGAGAGCGAGTGAAACACGGAAAGTAAAAATTAAGGGGCTCCAGACTTCCCGGGAAATATGTATGTCATCCGCTTTTACTATCTCCCTTCGCATACCGTGTCTGCGAACATTCACTTGCTCTTCTTTTACCTTCCACAAAAGGTTTACCTTTGACAAAAGATTTGCCGAGTGAAAATTCTTGCACAGGGAAAACTAGATTATTACAATTAGGATTTCTATTGAAATTTATTTAATATAGTAGTTTTATATCATACAGGGTGTAACAGATAGAATGGAACCAGCTTTTTACCATCGAATTATCGGTAATACCAACATTGCGTAATTGTTTTGTTAACCGTGTAATGTCACTTGTGTCGTGTGTCGCGTGAACTTACACGGAGTGAATCACGACAGACGGTTTCTTCCACGTTTTCCAATCTTCCCGATCTTTTCCGGGGCTGAAATTTGGTGGGAAATGTTTTCATGCATCAAGGAAGAAGTGATATAAATTCCAGAGCCCCAGCTCAAAATTCATTTTTTCGCAAATTTTTCCATATGTACCCCTTGACAAATTTTCGATTTTTCGAAGGTTCCCGGACTTTGACGAACGCTTGATTTTTCGATTGTTTGTGTATCAAAACGGAAAGAAAACATGAAACCAGTGGGAGAAATGCCGGAATTGTACCCAAAACATATGGAAAACTGATCCTGAAAATTTCAGTTTTGAGGTTTATCTCATGTTTTTCATACTTCCCGACATTTTCCGGGGCTGTAATTTGGTAGAGAATGTTTCCTTGCATCAAGGAAGAAGTCATATAAATTCCAGAGCCCTAGCTCAAAATTCATTTTTTCGCAAATTTTTCCATATGTACCCCTTCACAAATTTTCGATTTTTCGAAGGTTCCCGGACTTTGACGAACGCTTGATTTTTCGATTGTTTGTGTATCAAAACGGAAAGAAAACATGAAACCAGTGGGAGAAATGCCGGAATTGTACCCAAAACATATGGAAAACTGATCCTGAAAATTTCAGTTTTGAGGTTTGTCCCATGTTTTTTATACTTCCCGACATTTTCCGGGGCTGTAATTTGGTAGAGAATGTTTTCTTGCATCAAGGAAGAAGTGGTATAAATTCCAGAGCCCTAGCTCAAAATTCATTTTTTCGCAAATTTTTTTGTCACTTGTGTCGTGTGCTCAGCGACACACGACACAAGTGACATTACACGGCTACCAAAACAATTACGCAATGTCGGTATTACCGACAAATCAATGGTAAAAAGCTGGTCCCATTCTATCTGTTACACCCTGTACAATATACTATAATTGCTCTTCGGCAATGAAAAGAGATATGTTGAGAAACATAAGAGCAGTCTATCGGTATGATTAAATATTCCTTAATTACCCAATGAGTTTAACAAGCTTCATTCCTAAGCGAGATCTCGATCTGACCAGATAACATAGCGGCAGTGAGTCCAACACTGCGTGCTAAATCCAAGATCCGCTTAATTAAACAAGCGAGACTAATGTTTACCATTTGATTAGCCTCGCCAGGCGGACCTTCATTATTCATGATAGCGAGCATTACGATCCGTGTAAGCCTCTGCGTAATTCGCCGTGTCGTCATCGACAATGACTCCCGTGGCCGGTAGTCGACATTGCGCAAACTATCACAGTTTCACCCGAGGAGAGGAGAGACTTTCCGGGTCGGTCGAGCATAGTCAGAAAAGACACGCTCCGTATTTGCGAGACGGAAAATGAGGAAACTCTAGTTATTCGAGACGCCAGTCTACGCCAGGCCGTTCTGTGTCACGAGATACATACGAGTGGAGAAAGGGATTCCCACGCGTCTTATGATGTCACCGTTGATTTAATGCCGGTGCGACTGCATTTTCCTACGGTGCCATGCGATGATCTCCTTCTCTTTCTCTCACAAGCGAAAGGACAGTGAAGGTTCGTATAGAGCGTTCGAAGAAATACCTCCGGCCAGTTCTATTAGCAATGTACAACACTTCTATGAGGACTCTCCTCATGCAGTTTGCTTATTGCTCTACGGTTATTGATAGGCCCACTGCTCGTAATCTCTCTGGTGGCTTGCGGGGTCTCTACGAGGCGCGCGCGCGCGCGCGCGCGGGGCTGTAAACATGTCCACACGCTTTCATCGTAGTTCGACGAGAGAGTCGTAGCACTTCGTCGTCGGCCTCCTGGTGGATCGACGAGACGCGCCGCCGCCTGTCCGTTGTCCGCCTCGCCAAACTGGCGTGGGATCGGTACTGCTAGCTCGAAACACGTCTTATGTGATTATGCCTGCAGTTTATCACTAAATCAGAAACGTTGACGTTCGAAAAAAATTCCCTTTCACGCGTTTCTGGCATTGCGAAATCTTTCCTGCTAGTATGACCGTAGTAGATCTCAGAGAGAATATTCAGGAAGGTTCTTTATGGCTGTGTGTGTGTAGGTTTGGCGAAGAGAGATTATCGATAATAAGGCGTCCGTGGACTGGTACGCTTTTGATACACCTCTATAACGGATTGTTTTCATTATGTCACCCGAGCCGAGGTAGGACCAAGCGGCTGGAAGTCGCATCGATCAAATGGAATTCACAGTGCGACTGCGACACGTCCCGCTGACAAAGAGTGATCGTGTTCCATAGCGAGAGTGCCACGTGTTCCCGCCGATTGCGTTGCACGCCGCTTCACAGACTTTCCCTGCTGGTTTCTCCGCCTCCTGGGAGACGTCGATCCATTAAGTTCTATTTTACTATCCACAGTGCTCTCCTCTATACTTGACACTAAGGTTCAACCAATAACAATCTCGAAGCTTCGAATAAACTTTATTCAAATCTCTTTCGTAACAACTGCCTTGGTTGCATTTGAACTGTTCATGAATTTCATGTCTGAGATGAACGGTCCATGAACTAGGAGACTCGAAAGGGATGCTGCGAGGGTTTGAGTATCTTAACAGTATTAATAGTTAAGTCGAAGACCTTTCGCAGTGCAAAGCCACTGGCAAAAGCATGACGTTTCCTATACAGTATGCTATTTGCGTTACCGGCCATGTTTCTCCTTGTGCGTATAAAGAGCCGTTCTTACAATTAGCTTCATATAATTGTAAGCTTTCATATTTGATACTGTTGCCAAGCTGAGAACAGAATGGGTCAGTTTGCACTGGTTTACTTGCACTCCGTCAGCTTTCCAGTATTCCGAAGCGTGCGCACGATGCTCTAGTATTGCATTGGTATGTTGTACGAGCAGCGGCGAGCTGCAAACAACGGGAAACCATGCCTTGTTTGAAGCGAGGATTTACCGTGGGTTATACCGGGGATTTTCCGGAAGCGCCACGCTGTTGCGTTCCTATTCTCCGGTACTCCGACGCGGTCACTATCTTTTCGAGGCTATTCAAAGAGCCAATTCTCCTCGAAGCGTAAGGCGCTTTTCCGAGTATGTCTTGTCAGTTTTCATGCTGACATGCTGCAGTAGAAACAGAGGTCTGACAAAACGGGTACTTTCTACTACTAGGTCGATCTTCTTCCATAAGAATTAGTTTTCAAAGTATAAAGTGTAATAACAAATAATAAATTCGAAAGTTAGAAGACGAATAAATAAACAATTCGAAAAGTAGGATTTTGAAAGGAAACGTAGATCGTAGTCGTTCGAGGGGTAAGTGAAATCTGGCAGAAACAGAAACAGAGGTATGACAAAACGGGTACTTTCTACTACTAGGTCGATCTTCTTCCATAAGAATTAGTTTTCAAAGTATAAAGTATAATAACAAATAATAAATTCGAAAGTTAGAAGACGAATAAATAAACAATTCGAAAAGTAAGATTCTGAAAGGAAACGTAGGTCGTAGTGGTTCGAGGGGTAAGTGAAATCTGGCAGAAACAGAAACAGAGGTATGACAAAACGGGTACTTTCTACTACTAGGTCGATCTTCTTCCACAAGAATTACTTTTCAAAATGTAAAGTGTAATAACAAATAATAAATTCGAAAGTTAGAAGACGAATAAATAAATAATTCCAAAAGTAAAATTCTGAAAGGAAACGTAGGTCGTAGTGGTTCGAGTGGTAAGTGAAATCTGGCAGAAACAGAAACAGAGGTCTAACAAAACGGGTACTTTCTACTACTAGGTCGATCTTCTTCCACAAGAATTACTTTTCAAAATGTAAAGTGTAATAACAAATAATAAATTTGAAAGTTAGAAGACGAATAAATAAACAATTCCAAAAGTAAAATTCTGAAAGGAAACGTAGGTCGTAGTGGTTCGAGTGGTAAGTGAAATCTGGCAGAAACAGAAACAGAGGTCTAACAAAACGGGTACTTTCTACTACTAGGTCGATCTTCTTCCACAAGAATTACTTTTCAAAATGTAAAGTGTAATAACAAATAATAAATTCGAAAATTAGAAGACGAATAAATAAACAATTCGAAAAGTAAGATTCTGAAAGGAAACGTAGGTCGTAGTGGTTCGAGGGGTAAGTGAAATCTGGCAGGGTTGCTGGAGGAATAAAAGGAGGGGAAAGGTTCAAGTGGCAAGGTTGGATGGAGGATGGTGTTAAAAGAAAGCCAGCGAATCGCAGTAGCACGAGCGTGTCCTCGGGTGCGTTTTAAACGGCAATGGAATGGGCGAGAGCGAATATTCCCGCGTAGATATGTATCCAGTGTTGCTTTATGCTTGGTTCACCCTCTCTCGCTCTGTCTCGGCGATGCTCCGGTGTGTATGAGTGTGGCCGACTCCTGTTGTTATATTCAAATCGACTTACTTGGCTAGTCCATGATTGTGCGTTGCCGGCGAATATTCCAATATCCTCGAGCATCGGCCATACTGCAATTCTATTACCAGGGAATCCCACGACCGGCATAAGCAGGAACGGCGGGGACGCCGCGCCGCGCCGCGCCGCGCCGCGTCGGCCACAAGATTCACTAGAAAGCTGGAGAAGGGCAGATGCCCGGCAGTCCGTATCCAGGCCGGTACAACCACGGGCATCGCGGATATCCGACAAATTGTTTAGGATTATTGCGAGATGATTTTATGGCCCGGCAATAAACGCCTTAGGAACTCCTAGGGTATCTCGAGCGTAACGTAATTCTCGTGCTTTCCGCGTTTCCACCAATCTGATTTCCATCGATGGTCCTATGTAGTATATATGTATATTTCATCGGTTTGCTGCACCAACGTTATCATTCCTGTTCAATCCTCAATCCCAAGCAAACACAATGTTAACACTCTCCATTTCATACTGATTTCCTTCCTTCTACTTATTGCCGATTACTGAGATTTTCTTCTCAGTTGGAATTGGTAATATTTACAGAAGAGCTCGCGTTCCTTCTGATAGCTGGCTGTTGCAGGAGAGTTGCCTCGTTTTCTTCCACCTAACTTTCCAACCCCGGACGCTATATGACATTTAATTAACAAACTTGGGCAAGCGGCGCCGAGTGATATTTGAGGTAATTAAAAATGTATCCGTCGTGGTTCTTTGAGACAAGCCATTCCCATTGGCGCACAAAGCAACCTCTCCCGCGGCTAAAATATTCCTTCCCCGCTCTGCTCCGCTCTCCCTTTGCTCTCCTGGCGTACTCATTCATTCCGCGGAGTGACTACTCGTTCCGTTCCGTTCCGCTTTTGCAGAGATGCCTCGAAATTACCAGCAGCACGCTCGAGGGTGAGGCCTTCTCATTGGGATGAGAGCGAGGAGAGGGTCGCCGTGGAAATTCTTTTAATCGTTTGATAATCTTGTTTAAACCTGTCGCGCCTACGGAACCCCTGCAATTCCTCTCTCTCTTTCTCTCTCTCTCTCTCTCTCTCTCTCTCTCTCTCTCTCTCTCTCTCTCTCTTTCCTTCTCCCTTTTTAGCCTTCCATCCCTCTTTCATCTTTTTCCTTCTGCTGGCAGTGAGCTCCGAGTCTGTTGGTTCGAGCGATTCACTGTGTTTGTGCAGATTATAAGAGCTTCTACAGAGTAGCAGGAGAACCGGCTGCTTTGCTCGAGTCAGTCCTATGCCAGAGCTTTCCCGGGATTTTTAATCTGCTGAAATTAAGCGAGCTTGTAATCTTCGTTTGAGAGTCTCGCTTGGTACCCTCGGGAATTGTCCATCCCCGAAGGGCCCTGTTCATGTACTAATCTTCTTCGTGATAAGCACAACTTGGTAAGACCAGATCCCAGCTACCGCATCCTCCTACCTTTTAAAGGAAGCCTTCTACGTGAAAAGGTTAAAAGCCCTCTTTCCAAGAACTGCATTCGAAATGTCGCCGGTGTCTCCGGTTGCTTCGCTCCAAGGAGACATTCTGCTGATATCTATTCATCTAAGGCGCTACCGTGGGCGGCTGAATTTCATGTACTGCTGAAGAGGTCCTCCACGAATTCCTGCTCATCTTGGGGCGCGCACGTCTCGTGTTCCTTTAGACTCTCGCCAATCTTACGAACCATGTGCTCTCACATTTTCTTAGTCTTCTCTGTTCTCCCAAAATACAACAACGAACTCTGAATAATCGAGACTAATAAGGAAGTACAATCTATTGTTGAAAATTTATTATTAATCTGACAGGGAAGCTTTTGATATTTTGGGGGGAAAATTGAGTGTGGATATATTTCGATATTTTAAGTGTTAGATAGAAAGATGACTGCTCCTGGAAGTGGATGCGAGGACGAATATATACGCTCGATGGCAGAGCGTACGCTGCGACGAGGAGGAGGAGAATGTCGGCGGTGGTATAATATGCGCTGGCGCTCGATACACAAGCGGTCTCATCTGCATAACACCGGCGGACGCAGCCTCGACATGAATATTTACCGGTCATTTATAAGGTCCTGCTACTTTCTTTATCAGGAATCGTCGTCTCCTCAACTGGGCCCGGACTCGTCCTCGCCAGGGTCGATGGAGAAGAGTATCCTGGCTTTGGTCGTTGTCTTTGGACGATGAGGACGATGGAGGACGATGAAAGAGGTGTACACAAGGAATATTGGAAGACGAAGGATCCAAAGGAGGATGAACCACTCGCACCCGAGTGTGGCCGATCGTTCCAAGGATCTTGCATCCGCCTATGTACCGGAAGTGCATCTGGCTGCTGTCCGGAGTCTCCTTGGCTCGGCGGGGCCCGCAATGCCCACGCCAAGCTAGACTTAACTCTTCTTCTTTCCTTCTCGTTCTATCGCACGCGCTCGCACGCGCGCGCGCGCGCGCGCCCGCGCCTCACCGCCGCACTTACTGATTGCGAGCGAGCAGGGTAACCCAGTGTTTACGATATGCGCACCCCTACTTTATTACCATCGAGCAATCGTTACTTTTAATCGTTCCAAGAAAATTCACCGCGATTTCTCGTTACGCTCCGCGAGATCGCGAGATCTCGCCCGCCAGCTGGGATTTGCGAGCGCCGCTCGCTTCCGAGCTACACATGCGGCTCTCTACGCTGAAAGTCTTGCCAAAGCAGAGAGAGAGAGAGAGAGAGAGAGAGAGAGAGAGAGAGAGAGACAGAGTTCAATGAAGTCATGAGGTTGATTAGTTTCAAGATGCCAGGATGTGTGTGACTATGGTGCACGCACCAACCTCGCTTAATCGACTCTATTTACATGGGAGTTGCTAAAGAATTTTTTTCTAACGCTCTGATCACATGTTTCTACATGCTGAATGGCTTTTCGCTTGATTAACAGTGAAATTAATTACCTGTAGGAATTATAGACACTTTAAAGACGCCTTGTATATTCTGTTTTACTAACTCGAATTTCGAGGCTTCCAAACAATAGAGATTTATTTAAGTAATTCGAGAATAGTAATCAAATAATGTCAACAGATTTATTTAGAAGAATTTGTAGGGCAATACCATCTTTTTCACTAGTAGTACTTGAAATTTCATATTTCGAGGCTTCCAAACAATAGAGATTTATTTAAGTAATTCGAGAATAATAATAAAATAATATCAACACATTTATTTAGAAGAATTTGTAGGGCAATCCCATCTTTTTCACTAGTAGTACTTGGAATTTCATATTTCGAGGCTTCCAAACAATAGAGATTTATTTAAGTAATTCGAGAATAGTAATCAAATAATGTCAACAGATTTATTTAGAAGAATTTGTAGGGCAATACCATCTTTTTCACTAGTAGTACTTGAAATTTCATATTTCGAGGCTTCCAAACAATAGAGATTTATTTTAGTAATTCGAGAATAGTAATCAAATAATGTCAACAGATTTATTTAGAAGAATTTGTAGGGCAATCCCATCTTTTTCACTAGTAGTACTTGAAATTTCATATTTCGAGGCTTCCAAACAATAGAGATTTATTTTAGTAATTCGAGAATAGTAATCAAATAATGTCAACAGATTTATTTAGAAGAATTTATAGGGCAATCCCATTTTTTTCACTAGTAGTACTTGAAATTTCATATTTCGAGGCTTCCAAACAATAGAGATTTATTTTAGTAATTCGAGAATAATAATAAAATACTGTCAACAGATTTATTTAGAAGAATTTGTAGGGCAATCCCATCTTTTTCACTAGTAGTACTTGAAATTTCATATTTCGAGGCTTCCAAACAATAGAGATTTATTTTAGTAATTCGAGAATAGTAATCAAATAATGTCAACAGATTTATTTAGAAAAATTTGTAGGGCAATCCCATCTTTTTCACTAGTAGTACTTGGAATTTCATATTGCAATGGAAGACTGGCTTCTCCAGAGGTCGTTTCTCATAATCATGGTACCTCATGGAAGGCGTTGCGTAAATGGCGTGTTCGCTCATCAGCATAGAATACCGTCGACATCAATCTCCGTCGGCCACCACGAGATTAGCCATCGGAACTCCTTCAATGGCACCGTGTCCCGTGACAATGTGTCACTGGAGGACAGAGCGCAACGGTGATATCCCACTGTGATGAGTATGACACGTACGCACTTACGACCAACAGATGAAATGGACATCGGCAGGTGGTAGCTAATTTAATAAAACGGTGACTCGTTCGTCGAAGCCGTGTTCTGTCGGCTGCCGCCGTCTAGGAAAGGATGCGGTTACCAAAGGAGCGCGATAACCGAGGCAAAACGGTAGAGACTTGGAGTAAAAGAAGGATAAAATGAAGCTACTGAAAATGGTAGAGAGAAGAGAAGAGAAGAGGAGGGGGGGGAAATTTTTAATATGCTTACTTGCACAGGAATAATGAGCTTGCCCATAAATAAAGAATAGAAGAGCGTGCTCGCGGCGAATGGGTAATGAAGTCTCTCGTGGATAATTGTTATCGCTGGAAAAACGTTATTCGCTCTCCCTTTCTGTGCCTGCGAGATTTGTGCTTCTCGCGATGGAATGATGTAGTCAAATAAAACAGTGCCGCGGCAGTATGCTATCCACTGTTTCAACGGTGTCTACCCCAATTCCAACGAATCCCCGCCGTCCACCCCAGAGCGATGTACCCTCGTTTATCCGTGCTTTTCCAGCAGGTCGAGCAGGCAAAAAATTAACATGCCATTACCCCCGCGCGTGTGTTGGGACGTCATTCTGCCGCGGCTTATATCGTCGGAGTGTGCGCTTCTTTCGCAACAATTATCGCCGCGCCTCGCCTCGCCGCGGTACGCGTACTAAGCGGATTAGCCACAATAAATTCATCCACTCTCGCGCTTCCCCGCCCAGATTTCACAACGAACCGCAACTTTTTATTTTATTTTACCAGTACTATTTTTCTCCCTCTCTCTCTCTCTCTCTCTCTTTGAATATGCATCGAGTGCATACCGGATGGGAGATTTTTCGATGTCGAATTCAACCAATTTTCTAGCTATGCAATAATATAGCTAGATGAGTTTACCTTTAATAGAACTGGTGTTTATCTACCGCTATCGTTGACTCGGACTCGATCAGAGCATGGGATATGTATCTGTTAGTCTACGGAAGCGTATAAGGGCACAAAGCGGGGCGCAAGGCCGAAGCTTTTTAATTAAACACGGTGGTACAAGGCGACCGTCGAGGGGGGTTGCGTACACTCTCTCTCTCTCTCTCTCTCTCTTCCTCTCTCTCTCCTTCTCTTTGCTTTCCGGGAGTTCAAAGTCGAGCTCGGGGAAGTCAATATCAAATACCTCGGAGCTAGGCGGCGAGCGGCACAACGAGAGGAGCGGTAAGCACAGAGCATAAGCTCCGTGAACACAGTAAGCAGCACAGGCGGTAGCCCGGCAGAGACAGCTACCCTGATAGGATCTAACAACGTGAATCTCTCCGGCCGAAGTGGCCGCTCCATCTCGCCGACCACCGAAACGCGCGCGCGCGCGCAACTAACTCGCCCGCATGCTTTCTCTCTTGCTCTTAGTAATTCCTACTAGAAGCTACTCGCATTTCTCTCCCTTTCGTTCTCTCTTCAAGCGTACACCCTCGTACACCACACTTACTCCGTCCGAGCATTGGTAACTTTTGCCGGAAGTCCCGCGGTAGAATCTCTCTCTTTCTCTCTCTCTGGAGCGACATCGGCACATAAATCGAACACTCGGGGGCTCTTTCGTGTCGCTATTTCAGCGACCTCCTGCCGACCCTATCGGAGAAGGGCAGCCGGATAATGGTTACGAGCGGCGAGCACGATCACCTCCAACACCTCGCTGGAACCAAGAGCGCATGAGAACACCTGACGTTCCTTCTGTCCTTCCTCTTCGAAAGCAACAGGAGCAACTTCATGAAGCAATTCGAACTTTCCTCTCTCTTCTGTCACTTGAAAATTTTAATCACTTAATTAATTAGCCCTCTTTCTCTCTCTCTCTCTCTCTCATTGGCAATGAAGTCACGCGATTGGTTTACCGGCTCGTTGCGCTCGCCGTACTCGAGTTACAGCCGTGAGAATTGCCGCCGCTCTATTTACATACGCACACAGACACGCACGCTGGAGGCGAAGCAATGCGACGCAAAGTTTGCTCGAGTTCGTCGAGGAATATTCCGAGTGTCGAAGAGAGAAAGTGTGTGTGTGTGAGTGAGAGAGAGAAAAGAGGAGATTTCTCCATGTGGTGCGCTTCCTTGCCAGGGACACTCGGCACAGGAGGATACGCCGGTGATCAGAAGGTGTAATAAATTAACACACCTGTGGCCCTCTTGTTACACCTGGGAAGAGGGAGAGGGTTCGCACTGCTGAATTGATTTAATTTAATCTGATGACAGAGCTGACTCGCACCACTCTTCTTTATGTCCAGGCATACAGCGAAGGGGCTTCTGCCGACTGGCTTGTTCTACTTGTTTATGGTATCCACGAGAGTATAGTGCGATCGCACCTTCTGCCACTTGCCACGCTTCTCCCCATTTTATAGCACCGAACGCCTCTCCTCTCTCTCTCTCTCTCTCTCTGTTTATTGCCACCTCTGGATTTTCTACGTTCATAATTAGAAACATAGGTGGATCGCTAGTCAGAGCTATTAAGCAATTCGTTGCTAGACATTTACGTGGATCGGCTGATTGCGGCATGTTAGTAGAGATAGTAAATTAATTGGAAGTGGAAATTATAGATTTCTAAATTTGATTGAAAAGTTATTAGAGTTTTTGAACTCTTGGATGTTTTTACTTGAGTTTTATAAGTTGGTTTTTCTTTCTGCTAAGTTTGTATGTTTTCTTGATGGTAGTCTAGTTTTTGAAAGAAGAAGAAAGTGGCGAGATTTCGTGTCTCGTGGTAGGAAAGTAATTTTAATTCGTTGCAAATAACTGCTACTTTCCCATAACCGCAAGAACCACTATATTCGAAGTCGCGTGCTCGTTCTATCTACCCATTAATACTTATCGCGCGAATATGCCGAGTGCATTTATGAATGATACGCCTGGAAATGGGTAAGCATATCCGTTTTGCTTGCCTCTTTTCTCTATGAGAGTTTTCCTTACTGGAGGAGGAATAGAGCGGGCAGAATGGAAATAGGTATTGCAGGTAATGCTTGGAAATAGGTGCGGAAAGTTGAGTGCGTAGGAAATGCGCATAGGTGTGCACGAGCAGGGAAGAGGTAGACCGAGGCAGAACGAGAACCAACTACGCTGAGCGCCGCGCCGCGCTGGGTAGAGTCAGGTCACGCGACGAGAGAAATGTTTTCCCGTAAACGCGACCAGCAAGACTCGTCTCCGTTACAGCTACAAATGTTTCCTCCTTCAATTGCGTGTGCACGTTTCCGCGTGCGTACATTAACGCTTTCGCCCGGAGACTTGGGAACTCAGAGGGAATAAGTTCGCAGGAATAGGAAATAGGAGAATCGATGAACGATGTTGTTTCTAAGAATAAACTCTTAATATTTAATTTGTTGATTTTATTAAGATACTTGAAGCTGTAATTTAGAATCATTATAAACACTGTCAAATACTTGAGACTTCTTATATCGTAGATGGAGTTCGATGTTAAAATTGGCTGAGCAAATAAATAATGGTGATCTTGCCACGTTGGGATTTCATGTGTTCAATGGAATCCTTGTAATTGGACACTCCATGGGAGAGAGAAGAGAGTAGTAAGTGCATCTACTGCGATGATTGTCGCCAAGCGTTCGATATACATCACTCGAAGGACACACAAAGATGCGCAGAAGAAGCAAGTGCGCAGGAGGATCTTCGACTCTTGGAGGAGAAGGAAGAGTAAGGCCAAGTGGAGAAAACCTTGGAAACGTGCGAACCCCTTGTGAAGATAGCGCTGACAAGCGGCCACCAGGAGACCTCGCGTGCAAGCAACACCTCTTCCATTGGGTTCCTTCACTTCTCCCTTTACACTCCCGAAAGGAGCATCGTGCGAAGATATAAAGCGTCTTCTCTGCCCAACGCAACGAAGAATCGAAGTCGTCACTAATTTGGTGTCGATCCTACTGTTCGATGCCACCTTCTCTCTCTCTCGAAGCAGCAACATCCATGCAGTTCTGGGATCGCCTGTTCCCCGATATGTATAAGGTGAACCATGTGCAACTACCTCACTGCCGATCGAGATTTATCCAGGCTATTTTGTGCAATCGGTCGAATCCTTCCTCGTGTTTCTCCTTCATACTCTATCCCTTTGGATCCCCAATCAGATACTATATAAAACCATTCACCACTGTACGATAAAAGGAACCAAATATCCACTCAGAGTTGGATATTCACTATTTCAGTGTTCCTCAATTGATCGAACGTGAAAGTAGCTGGTAGTTCAGTTGAGTTGGACTCCAGTTGGGATGTGGTGCAAAAAATCATCAACTCGGTGAGTATCGTTCGAAGAGAGCGGCGTGTCTCGCTGTTACCTTCGTGAAATTTCAATCGGCTCAGTGAGTGCCCGTTACCCGCTGGCATCGACGACAGTCCGCCTCGAAGAGAGACACCTTTTTTTCGAGTGGAGGCACCGGAGACATCGGCTCCATGTACGTAGACACGTAGAGAGATATAGAGAAAGAGAGCGAGAGAGAGGATGTCGCTTGTTCCAAGTACACATAGGAGCCGCTCGCCGACGAACGACATGCCGCAGTGCGAGCGCAGTGTCGCCAAGACGCATTGCGAGCGCGCACACTCTCCGCTCGCTATTGGTCTCTGCGAGTGAGCGCAAAAAGGCTAGGTTTCCAATTGAATTTATTCGCCTAACGAGTGCGAGATTCCCTCTGGTGGCAGTGCTGGTCGGTGCCGGTGCCAGTGCCGGTGCCGCCGGGTATGGCCGGGACAAATGGCAGATATCTCGGGAACCGGGCCCCGGAACGAAGGGGTTCCGTTACCACTGGAAAGCCGAGAAGAGAGCAACGTTCAGAGCAAGCGATGACGACGCGACACGCTCTCATCCCATCGCGTCTTCTCCTTCTCCTCTCTTTCTCTCTCTCTCTCTCTCTCTCTCTCTCTCTCTCTCTCTCTCTCTCTCTCTCTCTCTCTCTCCTTTGGTCTACGTACGTAGGTACATGTATGTGCCATGAAAGTTCACGGGATCGTCTGTACGTCCTCGTGCTCGTCGGCCCGTTTGCGATCTCGGCGTCCATAGATCTACGTGGATAGAATCTCGAAACGAGGGTGGTAATGCCCCCTTACCTACTATGTCGGAGACACGAGAGCCGTCTCACGGTTTCTTGCACTTCCGCCTGCGAACGGGACTTCTTTTTTGGTCCTCGTTAGCGCGAGGTGTTATCTCCGGTGTAAAGTTGGACTCTCTCCGATGATTGTCACTATAACCCCCTTTCGAGAAGAGTAAGAAAAAGAAAAGAAAAGATGCGAGAAGTCCCAGTTTCCATTGAGAAGAATAGTTGGTCGATTTTAAGGAGATGGTGCTCGACAGTGCGGAGAGAGTCTCGATGGTAGCTGCGTAGCCTTCGACCTCTGTTAGGTAGTTCTCTCGGGGGCCAAGAGATCGGGATGCTGCGTCTTCTGTGGCGGAGGAGGATATTGCTGGGCTTTGCTGAGATTCACGAATCCAGGAAGCGTGTTAGCCAGTGGACGTCGCCGTTCCGGCGATGCATCGTGCGGCCGCGCTCGCGCGCGCGCGCGCGCGCGCATTGTTGCGGAGAACGGGGAACGAAACGGAATCTAATCTGATGGCGCGGCGGGTCCACCTAATGGGCAAGCCGTGTCGGGACACGCACCTCTGCTCTCCTCTCGCGGCTCTTCTCGTGTCCTACACCGAGAAAGCTAAAGTCGTGTTCGCCCTGCCCGATGACGATATCACCCTGACGCAATCGCCATACGTAATGCGCCTCGCGATCTTTCCTCGCCGCCTGCCAGGAGGACCCTCGTGCCAAGGAATCAGGGCATAACCTCAAACCGTAACCATCACCTTTTGCCCTCTTCATTGGATCCGACAATTTCTGACAATCCCAAAACACTGTCCAAGAAATCCCTCTTTGCTTCCCTTCACTCTCGCACCCTACTCTGGGATATTCAAGGATGTTGTTTCTCAAAATATTCAATTATTTCGATCTTCTACGACAGTTCTAAGAAAGTTGTCAAGTTGAGAGTAAATTTTGTGCTAAAGTATACGTATGGTAGGCTAAAATGGTAGAAAGGCGATGAATCTGTCGTGTAAAGGGACTTATAATTAATTAGTGGTCGTCGATGTAGACGGTAATGGGGAGCAGGGTAATTCAACGTGTTCACTGGAAGCGAGGTATCTTGGTACATAGAGGCCGAGTCCGATCGGGGCGTTAATAAGAGAGTAGAGATAGGCTTGGGACAAGAATATTGTTACGGATATCGTATCGTCCCCCACTAAAAGCCTGTATATTTCCCAGCGGTTCTTTGTGCGCGCGAGCGACAAAAGTGGAAACAAGCGGCGATAGCAAGAAGGGTAGAAGCGGAAGCGCTAGCGCTGATCGTGAGTTCCACTCTCCTTCTCGTAGGCTTCTGCCCCCTCTATTTCTCTCTTTCTCTCTCTTTCTCGAAGAAGCCGATAAGAAAGCTCCGTGAAAGCATCAAGCGGCCGACAAAAGCGCGGCGACGATAAGATTAAGTGTATGTATGCTCGAGGCCAAGGAGCATCTCGACCTGGAAGGACTTCTACTCCGACTCCTCGAGCACTCCCGATTACGTAATCCCCGGGATCGACTGGCACCGGGTATACTTCTCTTTTCGATGCTCTACCGATGCACGACCACCACCTTCCACCTACCATCCAAGTTGCCCCTTTAATTTCTACTAAGTACAACCGAACTTTCCTCTCTAAAGGCAACTTTACCCTTCGATATTTTCAAATCTTCCCCTACATACCCACGCGTCTAAACAATCGAGTACCCAGTTAAATAGTTGTTAAATGTTCGATTGAAAATTCAAGCATTTGTTTATCGTTAAAGCAGTGTATGTGTGTATTCCGAAATATGCTGATTGCGTGCTCTAATTTCGGTATTAATTGAAGGCAACGTCTACTCTGTACATGAATGAGCGCGTTGCGGTCCATCAATGGAGAAAGAGAAAAAGTAAGTGTTTACTCGCGCAAATACCAACGAACCGTTCTGCCCCCACGTAGACGTCATCAGAGATTATATCGTCATCTCCTGTGCCGCTTGTTCTTACGGCGCGGTAATAACTCTCGGGGCGAAATAATTCTTGGAAAGTCAGCTAAAAATTATTGGTAGAGAGGAGGGCGAAAGGGGCGTGTCGCGGTGGAAATTTATTCGACGGCGACTTATAACGTACACGACCGAGGGCCGCATTAATGTATCTCTCGTGAAATCGGTGTCCTCGGAATCGTGCGACACGCACTCGATGTTGCCAGTGACCTTTTTTCGATTTGCTATACCGGTTGGCGTACATGCTGCACTCTCACGTGAACCCCCCGCACTTCTCACTCTTTCTCTTTCTCTCACTCTCTTGCCAGCTTTCTTTTGCGATTCACATCATCTTGCAGTATTTCTGACGAGAGTCTTTCGGTAGAAAAAAGCTTAATTGCTTGATTCGAGGTGTTGCGAAGTCAAATGTTCCTTTAATTGGCTTCGCACACCTTCTCAACAGTTTCAATTGAGAAGGATGCATATTTTTGGTTGATAAGTTTACAAGAGCGACGAATCGATACTGTACAGAATGAAGTTCACAAGACTTGTCCAGTCAGTGTATGAATTCGTCTCTTTGATTTACAAAAATTCAAAACCACTCTGTAAAAAGGGATGAGTTTTTGCGTGTGCATTGCGAGGGGATTCAAAGTAATCGGCTGTTGTTCACGAACTCGAACAGCAGAGATAAAGTTTTAATTAGCAGTGATATGAAATTTCAACAGTTATTTCCGCGCGAGTTTTCCCGCAGATTGAAAACTGAATGTTGGAATTTGCATTGGACCTTTTTTGTAATTGAAATTGCTGCACGCCACGCATGACTGAAACAGCGACTGTTATCAATTGGAGTGGAAAGGTGCGTTCTATTTTCCTTTTGAAGGTTCAAATTATTTGCCCTTCGGGTAATTAAGTTTAATTGGTAGGATACTAAGTTACCTTGATATTCAGGGAGACATCCACCCGCTTCCTATCCACATCTTCATCCTGTTCATCCGGTCTGTAACAAAAGAATGCTCTTGATAAAGTGCTTCCATCAGCAGCCTCATTAAATCAAATGAATCGTGGCTCAATATGATTGCAAGTCCACGTGTATGCACTTTGCAAGGTAATATTCGTACTTTCTTGAAGAGAAACTCCCTCTCATTATCGTCGAGCTTTATCCTACGCGTGACAGGTGGCTCTTCTTAAAAAACGAATGAACCAAGAGCATATTTTCGATGACAGGGCATGAAAATATTAAATGACTTTTGGGATAATCGCAATTTCAATTGTTAGTATCCTAATAATTATATTTACTAACCCAATTACTGTCAAAGATTAGTATATAATACTTAATATATAAAATGAAAATTTCCTGAAAATTTAATGAAACACAGGTTATGTCAGAGTACATAGAACAGGACCACCCAACGTTATCCAAGAGGCGAGGTGGCAACAAAGGTGGCGAAATGAAATGAAAAAAAAGTGGATGTGCATGAGATTAAAAGGAGTGCAGCGACGCGGTGCGTTGGCTGGCAATATAGCTTTATTAAGAAAATGGGATAATGCCACGGTGTGTGACAAATTGGGAGCAACGCACGCTCGCACTACCGCTCGCGCCTCATGGAGCCCGGGAAACTGATGAATATTCATGAACGAGCACTGGCTCGTCCTCGCCGCATACATTGGAGAAACGAAGAGGCCGAAGAAGATATCTCGCGTCGATTGGGCTTGCACCGGCCTCTTCTCTTCTCTTCTCTTCTCTTCTCGAGCTGGTTAGAACCAACCTCGCACTTGCTTGCGCACTCCAGCTTGTTCACACATGCGATCTTGTCGCCTTGGTAAGTCTGCGAGCGAGTGAGAAACCGGAGTGAAAAATTTGACGGGGATCTCGATTACTTCGTTCTCAAACCCTTCTTCCTGTGCGAGCACTGCTTAAGGCTAACTCGACGAACGGATGGGAGATTCACCAGCTCGATGTCGCTGGGAATTAGCCATCACTTCCCATGAACTGTTAGCTAAATTCTAAATCCAAAGGTATAAGTAACAGTTACTTGTGACACAAGAAACATTAACACACTGTTGAGTGGTTCTATGGGAAAAGAAACTTGTGTTACCGGTTGTGTTAAATGCCATGATCTATCAAGATTAACAGCTCAATTGGTTCAATTAAGTAGAAAAACTTCATTAAATATGAATCAAGCAGATAGTGAAATTTAATAGAAATCCTGTTCGATGGTTCGAAGACGGTTTCGAGTTGTCGACCATAAATGTAGCAGTGGTATCCGCTTGTCTATCGACTCGCCGACGACCAGTACTTCCACTTTCGCTTCAATTCCATTCGGTCGCACAAAGTTGACCGAAAGGACGTAGGAATTCGCAGCTGTTCTTCCCAAGCGGCCCTTTTGCTCACCGAGTGTGCCGGCAGCCAAAAGTGCTGGATGCTCCGACGAGGATCGCTCGAATATCTGGCGCGTCTTTCGATTTATAAGGAAGTAAGAGTACGATGGCGTGAATTCAAAGGGAATAACGAGAGAGAGAGAGAGAGAGAGAGAGAGAGAGAGAGAGAGAGAGAGAGAGAAAGAGGCTGGTATTCTTGGTGTTTGAAATGGTAGTGTGTGTCGTTGGAAGTCTTTGGTGCGAGACTCGGACTTCTATACGCCCGGCTGCTTGTCCTTTTTGCCGAGGACGCCTTTAGCGCAACGGGCAGCAGCCTCTGCTCGAAAGGTCACTTACATGCACTCGCGCACGAGCTGTCTCGCTTAGAG
Source organism: Ectemnius lituratus (assembly GCA_910593735.2). Taxonomy (NCBI): domain Eukaryota; kingdom Metazoa; phylum Arthropoda; class Insecta; order Hymenoptera; family Crabronidae; genus Ectemnius; species Ectemnius lituratus. The sequence continues at coordinate 22,702,261 of OU343034.1, forward strand.
AGTTCCCTTCTATCGGGGGTAGAGTGGCTCGGGCGTAATTAAAAGAATCCTCTTGTGCCAGGCCGCCACGAATATCCGCGAGTTTATGGGCCGAGCTGGCCACCGAGCTTGGCTGAGGGGATCCGATAAGTCCACGTGGGAATGCTTACGTGCTAATATAACGATCGCACCTTGGTCGCCGTCGTACTCAATGCCGATCACCCACGCACGATTACGCACTCTTTTCTCTCGATTCTCGATAGATTCTCTCTCTCTCTCTTTCTCTCCTCTCATTCGAGTGCAGGATTCCGTTAGATTCTCATAAATCCTGATATCTTCCAAACGACTATCCTTCTCTGCCGAACCATTTTCAATCCCTCTGCCCACTTCGAGTTCACTGGCCCATCGAGTTCAGCCTGGTTTTAGATTCTTTTTCCACTTCCCTTTCCGCTGGAAGTGGGCTTGCAAGACAAAATCATCTCTACGGCGTTTCGCAGACTTTTCCAAAGATACATTCTTTGTTGAAACATATGTATGAGCATTGTAATAGAAGTCGGCTTCCATCGCACCGAAAGCGGTGCAGTCGACCAAACTGCTAGTAGAATACGTCCGTCGGTGGTCAGGCAAAGCTCTTTTCTAAGGCAGTTCACTGTTTATTCCTTCATGCTTCGAAGCCGGATATAGAAAATTTTATCATATATGTAATACTAAAAAATGCGGTGAATTAAGAACCGTGTATAAAAGAGTGACGGAAATATTTAAATATTTTTCTTTCTAAACACAGTCCTTTTTGTATTGGATTGTAAAGGGCAAACAAGTTGTTCGCTGCAGGCTTTCAAGGCGGCGGTTTATAACGATAGAGGCAGGAAAAGCGCCAGTTTGTTAATTGTAAAAAGATGCCGCGGGCATTTCGCACATTGTCCGTGGCACAGGTAATCAGAAGCTGTCTTCGCCGGCTTGTTATTAATGCGTAATTGAATGTTGCGATTCATTAGCCACGCTTCGTACTTTAAACTGGCGGAGTTGCGCCACCGCCAAGAGACTATTTGGTTGCTGACAGTAAATCTTTCAGTCGGTTCAAGACTCTCTCTCTCTCTCTCTCACTCTCTCACTCTTACTTACACGAGCATCCTATCTTTTATTCATGGAGCCGCATAAGCGATGAAATTCTTTTTTATCCACTTCAACACACCCTCTACCATCACACATATCCTGATATTTGCATGATCGTTTAAGGTCGCGTGCGAAAACCAACCGTCCACTTTGTAACCGATTACATCGACGTAAATAGAAAGACATAAAATAGGAGCATCGAGGCTGATGTTGGTAGTGTGTCGTTACTCGAGAATTTGTAGTTAAGTAACTTCCATCCTGTTATCACTCTCGAGGAATCGAGAAGCTGGCATGTCCTTAAGGCCATAATCGATCCCGGCATTAGAAATCTCTTTGCTTAGCTTGTCTACTGATGCTGCGACTCTCGAGTCTCCCTGTCCACAGGTGTAATCTTACACCGCGTCAACATCAGTATCTAGTTTTCTCTCTCCCATCTTTCTCTCTCTCTCTCTCTCTCTCTCTCTCTCTCTCTCTCTCTCTCTCTCTTTCTATTCCATACGAAGCTAAAGAGTGGTATGTTTTTGCAGGAGATCGTAGGGAGCAGGATGCTGTTACGGTCAATCCGCGAATTTCCTGGTACAGTTATACTTAACGTCGTCTGGCAAAACATAGTACCGGCGGATCCCTGAGTATCGCCGGCCTGTCAGCCCACCGGAGACTTACTCCGGTAATTAACTGGTAATGAGGTATGACCGGCTTTAAGATCCCCGCTGAATAAACAGTCCTGCGTAAAGTTCGGCGCACACAAGGCAACCCGGTGCCTTTTGAATAGATAGACACTAATTGTATAGGCGATCTATTGGAACTCATTGATTTCAAGCTCGGTAAATTAGAGTCTGTGACTAATGTGTAGTTGGAGGTTGGTGATTTTTCAAAGAAATATTAATTGTTCCGGAAGGCAGGTTGAATACCCGGTGTGCATCGGCCCTAAGAAATCGTCGGGGTTCTCTGCCGGTTGGAAATCGCGAAAGAAGGAGCATCTAATGGAATATAAATCATGAGAGGGTGCGGGGTTGAGTGCACTCGTTGCACTCTGGACTCGGTGTGCACTCGAGCGTCCTCGCAAACATGCCTTTCCATCACTGCCGTTGGACAATTAAAGATAGGATATTCTTCTCAGATTTGAACTTGGGTAAATGAGTACTCGACAGGATCGATTAGCACTCTCTTTCGCTACTGATTGATCGGCAAATTGTTAGACGTAATGAGGAATATGACAGTATAAGCGACTACAAGATACGTAAATCATAGATTTGACCTTTGACGTATTGACTGGCGATTAGACATCGGAAATAGGTTTGTTTAAGTTCGTTATACTTCATGTACATCCATTTGAATGACGCTTTCAAGTATACGCATCAGTATTCCGTGATCCTGAAATGACAGTCAGCCCGAGGGTGTGTTCCATTAATAGCACGGCAGTCATCAATATCCAATACTTCTCCAATCCTTATTCTTCCACTATCTACTGACAAATATAACCCTCAGGCTTGTATCATTGTACACGACATTTGAATAATTTGTCGTAGGATTCGCATGGCAGTTTGAATAAGCAAAGCAGGGCAAATGATTGTGTGCATGGTTGCCGAAGGCATTTTTGTAGAGTATTTTACTTAGAAGAGAGAAAGAGAAGGTTATCCTTCTGCAAAGTTCTGGTTTCGTAATAGGATGTCTTGGACTGTTTAAGCCTATTCCTCTTTATTACGAATACGAGCGGTGTGCAGCGGTGCGGGGTTCTGTCTCGCTGCCGGTCGAGCGCTTTACGAGCTGGGACGTTCCTCTCTTGGCCGCCGGATGAAACGAGGATCTCGGGAACGAAGAGGATCTCTCTCTCTCTCTCTCTCTCTCTCTCTCTCTCTCTCTCTCTTTCTCCTCTGCATCAGCCGACTCGTTTCCGTGTTCTGGACCACCGGCGAGGGGATTATCTTGGAATGGCAGCGGTCGCGAGTGGTATGAGCGCGAGTGCGATTGCCGGTGCGAGAGGAGGCCGGGCTTTGACAACGGTAAATATCGTCGAAGCCCCGATAACACAAAGGCCGCGCATATACCTGTTATCTCGAGATGCTTGGCGAAACGCCTATCGTATGTAGCTACGTTCGTACCTACACCGCAGACAGAGCGAGTCCTGTTGCACGAGTCCTGGACTGCTGCTCCTCTGACGAATAAGAACTCGTTAGCTACTACTTCGGTAGACCGGCGAATCGCCAGTGCTTGACTGCCGCTCGGCTTTCTAAGTGAACGTACGTCCGGCTCTCTTGGCTCTCTCGCGTAATTAATAAGGGCCTCGCTCTTCCAGTTCGCATCTGCTCGACGATCCTATCTTTATTTTCTACGACCTTTTGCTTCCCCGTCGACGCTACCTTTTTAATAGCCCTCATCCCATTTGGCTCTCCGGCATTTATTGATACAAAGGATATGTCGACTCGCGAGCTAATTGTCAGCGACAAGAGAAGTATCGTTGGAAGCGTCGCTAATCCCTGATGGCTTTCTATGGGGATTTAATGCCGCGCGCGAGTGCAAGGGTACATGGACGGAGAACCGAGTTATTAGCGGAAGATTTCTGGACCCACACATACAATCCCACACTTTAACGCTCTTTCTCTCTCTCTCTCTCTCTCTCTCTCTCTCTCTGGCGACACTCTCATTGCGGGGCCGTGAGAGAGTGGTTCTTACTTCGAAGATTACGATTCCATACCGCAGGGCAGAGCAGAAGCACGGGGAGAGTTGTTTCTAACTACGGGCCATCAATCGTGCCACATGCCCTAACCGCCCGGCTCGAGCCTATGATCTCAGTCATTACCGCTCAATGACGACATTACAGAATCGAATGGACCGAGACTAAAGCGCTCAACGAGAACGGCAACTTCTTTTACGCGACACTCTCTTGCCCACCTTACTCTAGAGTGGTTTAGAATTTTCCACCTTGGATTAGACTTCTTATATAACGGTGGTTTACGATTGCACATCATTAGTAAAGATGAGAAACTTTCAGGGAAAGATCTACTCGCATATTTCTATGATTTCACGCTGATATACTGTTTTTAGAATAGTGATGAAGGGTTTGGACTTTTAGTTGTGAGTTTCATCAAAGTTTTATATAGGCGCGTATAAGTGTCTCATTTCCGCAGGATTTTGATTATTTTTTCAAGTAATATTCAACCGAATTTAACAGGACAGAAAAATAATCCGTGCATGTATAAACTGCTCATAATCCGAAGGAGGCAGCTTTCCCAGTAGTCTTATTGCGGCAAGAAAATCGCCGAGTTGGAATCTCGTCCTTTGGCATTCCTTTAGGTGCGTGCAGCAACGCGAGGAATTTTGCGCATACCGCCACGCCACTACATAAGAGAAGCCGCCCCCTTTTTTCCAACCAGGGAAATTGCCATGCAAGCTGTGCGATCATCAGTGCAGGGTCATGTCCGATACTTGCTCCCTCTGGATCTATTTCCTACGGCGGACGAACTTCTTACTGGTCGGAGTCAGAGTTAGGTTAGAACAATCACATCGCCGATGGCATTTTCAATAAATTCTTCCTATCAAAACAGGGGGGAAAAAAGAGTTCACAATTCGATCGAAATATATACAAATTGTTTCCTATTTTCATCTGTGATTCAAAGTTGTTTATGGGTATTTCCGACAAGAGGGAATAGAAGTCGTGTTGTTGAGGTTAAATGAGTGACCAATTGACTAACGAGGAGTTCCCATCACGGTGAAGATCGTCTATCAAGAGTTATACCGGGAAGAGGGAAAGAATATTGTGAATGAGGGGGGGGGGGGAGGGAGGGAGGAGTAGAAAAAGGAGATGAGACGAAGGGGACAGGAGGAATCGTACTGGCGGTAGAGTAGAAAAGAATGAAGAGCTCGATCCTCCTTCGGGGTTGAGAGTTGGACCGGCGAGAGTGGATCGGGCTGCTCCTGAGGGCACCGCTGGGCACACTCGTTATATCGGTTTTAATGCCTGGCGCTCGGTAATCGAGCCGGGCGTCCTTTATCATCGGCGCAAAAATGCCCGTTTAATCACGGCCTTTCCCGACGTGGGGTCCCGGACCCCCCTCCGACCTCCTCTCGGAGGAGCCTGCCGATATATTAATGGGCCACGGTTCGGCCGCGTAATATGAGGAATCGCTGCCGTGCCTTTATAATATCACTCGGGCCTCGCTGGGCCTCTACATGCGTCCGGCATCGCTGCCTCATGACAAATTAATCCCATACGCGATCCTCCACTCCATCGATACCACTCACTGCCTTAACAGTCCTATGAATTCGGCCCCATCCACAATTCGTCCTTGAAAAAAACTTCAACATCTTCCTGACCATCCTGAAATTTATCTAATTCTATCAAACCTTCAATATTCCTGTAATATCAAACATTTCTTCCAATTATTAGATTTCCTTTTAGAGGAGTGGCATGTAGGCGAATAGTGGTAGTTTCATTTGAAATATTCTAGTTGGTCGTAGATTATAGGAGGACATCGGCCGTGAGACAGGGCGGCGAGGATGTGGTGCGTATGCCCGTTACAAAGTCGGCAATTATCAAGGAGGAGGAGCGGTGAGCCGGTCGACCTCTTTGGAAATGCTCACGTTATTCGATGTCCTCCGCCGTCACGATGGATGCACCCGCGGTATGCGAATACCGGGGATGTCACGAAGACTGACTCCGCCGGGTCTAGCGTAAGGTTAATTCCTCCCGATAAGATCGTACGAGTGGATTACGGCTGGAACACGGCCGAACACCTGTAACCGACGTGATTTTCTTGCGCGCCTACCTTCGGACACGGCCGTTCGGTAAAGCCGTTTCCTTGTATTTTTCTTTCTCGCGTTTCTCGTTATCTTAACGAGTACCATCCGACTCTCGTTACGGGACCTCGTCGGCTGAGGGACAGAGAGAACTAGAGACAGAAAGGAAGACAGTGCGCGCTAGTATACGTGATTTTTTTTTAACTACTAGTATATGCAGCCACTGCAACAGCAGCATTGCAGTGCTTTCTAGGTCGTCTCAACTAAGGTTAATGAAAAGACTCGGGTCGTCGTGTCCACTGGGATAAATGACCAGTGACTGTTCCGGCGACATGCTAGACCGTTTGGAAAAAGTCTGGAAAACAGGACACGGAAGCAATGAATCGAATGGGTGTAGAATGGAAACTACTCGTCCATGAGAAATGAAACATTTGAACTTTCCACGATGAACTGACATTCTACGTGTTAGCAGGGTGGAATGACAGTCTGGTTTATTAATGAGTGTTTCAGGTACTTCCTCTATCAATTAAAAGCCTTGGCGATGAGATCTTCCTAGTAGATCTGGTTGGTGTGTTCGTGAAAGCGTCTCCGTTAAGTGAAGCATTGCTTTTCTCTCTGTTACTCTCTCTCTCTCTCTCTCTCTCTCTCTCTCTCTCTCTCTCTCTCTCTCTCTCTCTCTCTCTCTCTCTCTCTCTCTCTCTCTCTCTCTCTCTCTCTCTCTCTTGAAGTTCATCTGGTATTTCAAGCTGGTAAGCCGTGTCCAGTAGTGGTGTAGCAGTATAGTAGGATACTCGCAGGGGGTACTGTGTGGAGGCAGGCGAGCGTATCGGCTCCGTAACCCCGGAGGTCGCACTTCCAAGGGATAATAAAGCAAGTCGCGCAGTCACGGAGAGCGCAATGTTAAAAGAGAGTACCTTGCCAAGCAAAGGGTAGAGTGGCTGAGAGAGAGAGAGAAGTACAAGCGGACAAGCGGAAACCCGGCTGGAAAATCTGACCACCCGCGGCGGCTCCGAGTAGGCGTTACTCGTTCGAGCTGCAATCGAGAATAAAATAGTGTGGGAGAGCTGTCCGATATGCGCTCGACCAGTCCGCTCCCGCTCCAAAGAAGCACTTTCTCTCATCCTCGACGAGCAATCCTGAGGACACAGCTCGACCCAGTTCGAACGAATCACGTTTCAGGCTTGACTATCCTACTAATATTACCTTGCCAATTCTCTTTGAACTTGTGGAAATGTCGATCAGTCATATCTAACAGGATTGGTTTGTGTTTTTCTTATAGGACGTTAGACTTTGGAATATTATTGTCTTAGTGGTTCCTGAGATTATTATGCAAGTGGGTGGTAAAATCCTGAGGACACAGCTCGACCCAGTTCGAACGAATCACGTTTCAGGCTTGACTATCCCACTAATATTACCTTGCCAATTCTCTTTGAACTTGTGGAAATGTCGATCAGTCATATCTAACAGGATTGGTTTGTGTTTTTCTTATAGAACGTTAGACTTTGGAATATTATTGTCTTAGTGGTTCCTGAGATTATTATGCAAGTGGGTGGTAAAATCCTGAGGACACAGCTCGACCCAGTTCGAACGAATCACGTTTCAGGCTTGACTATCCTACTAATATTGCCTTGCCAATTCTCTTTGAACTTGTGGAAATGTCGATCAGTCATATCTAACAGGATTGGTTCGAGTTTTTCTTATAGGACGTTAGACTTTGGAATATTATTGTCTTAGTGGTTCCTGAGATTATTATGCAAGTGGGTGGCAATCCTGAGGACACAGCTCGACCCAGTTCGAACGAATCACGTTTCAGACTTGACTCTCCCACTAATATTACCTTGCCAATTCTCTTTGAACTTGTGGAAATGTCGATCAGTCATATCTAACAGGATTGGTTTGTGTTTTTCTTATAGGACGTTAGACTTTGGAATATTATTGTCTTAGTGGTTCCTGAGATTATTATACAAGTGGGTGGTAATCCTGAGGACACCGCTCGATCCAGTTCGAACGAATCACGTTTCAGACTTGACTATCCCACTAATATTGCCTTGCCAATTCTCTTTGAACTTGTGGAAATGTTGATCAGTCATATCTGACAGGATTGGTTCGAGTTTTTATTATAAAACGTAAGACTTTGGAATATTATTGTCTTAGTGGTTACTGAGATTATTATACAAGTGGGTGATAATCCTTTGACCGGGTTGGTTGAGTCAAGCTAGTTGGGTTCGGTTGGCCCCAATTAATAGTCTGATGATCTTTACCTCTCACTATTAGCTAAGTAGGCCCATTATCGCGTGAGCCAGTCACGATTTCTGCGACACCAGCGAATGGAGTGGCTCGATCAATGGCATATCACGGAAGGTACCCTGATACCCATGCAATCATCCAACCATCCTTCACGATAAGTCCTGAATAATGCTCGACTCTTTGCTGCCAACATTTTACAGATAAATCTGGGCTCCTTTGACGTTTGATCGTAAACTTCAATGAAGATAGAGTTGCGGTGGCATATACGTATAAAACTATCGCACATGAACGAGAAACTACCGGGTCTTTGAGAAGCGTTTAATGTTCTGCCTTGCCTAAAAAGCATCTACTTCTCTTTCTCTCTTACATTTCGCTGAGTTAATTGGCACCTCACCGACATTGCGTAAATTATGTCGACATCGTTGCCTCTCCTTTTACGTATTCACGACATCCCGCGGTTGTGGGACTCACCACTCACTTATAAGGCGCATCTTCTCTTCACCGAATAAGAAGAAGAGTGATGACTCTTGTGTCACTTATAAAACCTTCCGATCAAATTTTTCACCTATATATTTCCTCATTATTATATTGTAAATCAACAGATATAATTTAATGATTTTATGAGACAGTTATCCACACCGTGAAGCTTGGAGAATTTCAAAGGCGTTGCGAAAGTCATGTGAAGAGACGGTTGATTTCGGAGTTGGTCGTAGCGCATGCAAATGCGATCAAGCAGGAGCAAGCTTGATCGATGCCTCGCTCAATGATCAGTGGTGTGTCTGTGGTAGGGTGATTCGAGCCGCTATTAATAAGTCGCTAATGGAATCCCGACTTACGTAGGCGTACCAATAAATTACCGTGGCAGAAGCATACCGGTCTGCGCGAGAGATCGCGCACCTCTGCACTTCATCTCTCTCTCTCTCTCTCTCTCAAGCTTTTACGGTAATTAACACGCGTGTCAAGTGCCACCGGTATTCTGAGATCAGTTTGTCTCTCTGAAGCTTGGCTTACTATGATTGCTAAAGAAAAGTTCTTTCTTATCTCACACTTGCCAACAATCACTTCATTCTATCCTTGCAGGTGTTTATCTAGTTGAGCCGCTCGTCTTTTCTCCATACAATTTCAGGAGTCCGTGTTATAACGGTTGTGTTACGATTTTTCCTCTTTTCTTTCTTGAGATTTGTGATACTAGTTTTCAAGTATCTCGGATACCAAACGATCGCTCTTTATCTTCATGAAGCTGCAGGTGCTTCTTATCGGTGGCCTCTTAATTATCTGGAATGGCGTACGACCGCCACGTCCGCAGTCTTTCACGGGCCTTTACATAGATAATCGGACTTCCCGGCGACCGAAAGTTCACGAAGGAATTGATAGGGAGAGCGCGAGCGAGCGATCTCTCGGTACCGTTAGAGCCGGTCGCTTGGATGCTGCGCGGGATCGAGCGGGCGCGCGCGCCCGCGCCCGCTCGTGCGCGCCTCTCTATCTCGACTTGGAAGGGATATTTTAATTAGTCGAGTACGATTTCAAGGATCCTCCTCTTGGTGCTCGCGCGCGATCGCAAAAGCCCCGGATCATCGCGTTCCCCAGCGCGTTATTATCCACGGCGCAACTTATTAACGTCGCTTTCGATAAAAGCGCCGGCCGTCGTAAATCCCGCACGCTCACTACCATTCGGCCTTTAATGTGTCTTTCCCTCTTTCTCTCTCCCGCGCTCTCACGTGCGCTTGCCTTGGCATATAACCGCATGGATTGCCGCATATATCTGCGCTTTATTAAGATAGCGATGTAACGCGCCCGTCTCCTATCGGTGCTGCCCGCAAAACCTTCTGCACTCCCGATTCCATTTTACAATCGCCGCGCTCTGCTAGCATAACGGAAAGAAAACGCTAGAAGAGAGAAGTTGAAGCCTCGATGGATCGTACGAGGTCGGCTGTAAACACATTGCTCGCTCTCCCAAAGTGCGAGCACCACATATTCACTATCCACCCGCTGGCACGTAATCCATTTCGCTATCTGCATACCAGAAGACTTAAGAAAATCCTGATTTCCCTTCCACTAACTTTTCATTGCGTCACTTCATTGGTATTCGTCTCGTTTATGATCCTTAAAACAAAACTTCAATAGCAATCATGCCTGTTAAAGTAACAAGACAACACATTGCAAAGTTCTTCAATGATTCAAGAGAAGAGACAGGTATTTGCAATTGGATTCAGATAGTAGAAGTTACAGTGAGTAGGTTATATTGTGAAGTGATCGTGTTAAGCAGTCAAGTGGAAGAAGGGCTTTCAAGTGGCAGTGATCGACAGAAGCCGGGCGTTTATCCTTCTAATTAGAAAGCGCCGAATCCATCGAGGAAAGTCAGTACAGGGATTTCGCCCGCCTTATTGCGAAAGGTATACTCGAGCGCGGTTCGTTGGCGTGAATATGCTCGCGTGCTTTTCAGAATAGAAAGTGCGCGCTTTCTGGCATGCGGGGCCTCTGGACTCGATGGCGATGAACGATCAAGCGGTAATGAGGCGGCTCCTTGCTTCTCGAGATAACGAAGGCGATTCCAGGTTGACCCGGCCGAGTAACTCGACGAGGAAGGAGTAGAAAAGATGTAGTTGGTATCAATGATTACTCATCGAAGTTTCGATACTGTTGTCACTTCCACATAGTTGACTATCCACATCTCCATGTATCTTGTACAGGGTGATTCATTTACTGTTGAATCGCTAATGATGGTTTAATATAAAGGATTTAATATAAAGGAGTATTTATCGAGTATTATCCACGCACTGACATTTATTTATAATATCAAATTGTACCAATAATTTAAATAATTGGAACACGAGTGTGAAAGGGTTGATTAAAAGGCAAGTGACTCACCCTGTACTATGAGAGATTAATACGAGTTTATAATCATTGAATCTCTTTTTCACTATTTTTATCTCTCTCTTTTTTGGCGTGGACCACTCTCGACTACCGTTGAGATTTCCGCACGCAAGGGGCACACAGCCTCTCAGCCGGAAACGCGCGCCCTCACTCTCTCCCTCTTCAACACCGGCCCGGTAAGAGCTGTTGTGCCTGCGTAAATCCCCTACGTAAATCGAGATACAATTAGGATGCGCAGAGTTAAAAACGCTCCCGAGACTCCGATCCTCTGCTCTTTCTCTCTTTTTCTCTTGCCGAAGCATTATCTGATCGTAGAAGTATTTTACGACTTGTCCGCGTACTATCTTCCGATCGGAAAACACTCGATACTTGTGCGCGCCCGCTACATCTATTAGCCCTCCCGTGGGTAAATGGATCCTACGGGTATAGCGGCTCCTCAGTGCTTTCTCCTCAAAGCTGCACACTTCCCAGGCACACTATTCCCCGAGTTCCATTTCCCTGAAAGCTAAATCATCCCGAAGTATATATTGCCAGAGGTTTGGAATTCGAGCTTGGTAAATGAAGCTTTTGCTTAGTGTAAAATTGTGCAGAAATTCTTTGATAAGATTTTATTTGAATAGTCTTAATGATAGTAAAGTTATCTGATGTATAAGCTGTTCTTAATGGTACATGGCGCTGTCATAGCTATGATACGTGGCATAGATTCAGTAACAGACGGTATGATATGCTGCCTAGTGCAGAGAGCGCGCGTGACTCAGATAGGCGAGTAGCACAGCGCGGCGCCGATGAATTTGTGGAATTGCCGACAGGAGGACGAGCGGCTGTCCCTCGAGGGAGATCGAAAGCGGAATGTACGCTTACGCGCGAGCACCGTCCGGAATCGGGTAATCCTGATCTCTCGAGGCACGTGTGTGATAAATATGCGCGTCGGCCACGAATTAATCGGTTTAATTACCCGCGCCCATATTGAATGTGGTTGCTTCTCGGCTGCTGGAGCCACTGCTACCTTCCAGCCATTCTCCCTCCCTCTCTCTCTCTCTCTATGTGTATTCGCTCTAGCGATCCTCTCCGGTTGCACCGCTCCCAGCCTATTTCCATACGACATGTTCACGATTGTCGCTCTCCCCGTGTATATCTACTATCACGCGCCAGCCGTACTCGATCGTGCACCTGTTTCCTACCGCGAACACTCCTCTCCCCACACACTATCCATGCTCTTTCGATCGACTATTTCTCCTGCTCGCGATATCCTCCAAGCACGATAACCCCCCCCCCCCCCCCGATCTCCTCTCTACTGGCCACTTCTTCCATCCGGGCGCATTTCATTCAGTCTAATGGGACCGCCACAGTGCAACTGGAAAACCTGCCATATCCTCCATTCTGATTTTATAAAGCAAAGGTAGGTCAGGATTATAATTGCGAAAGTGAATTTCCCAAAGTTTAGTTTACAACGATTGGAATTACTCATTTGATATACGTCAGAAATGACCTAGTTATAAGTGGAACAGTTTATAGTAATATTTGTTGTATTTCTCTGGTTTATTCAAGGGTTGTGTTTAAAGTTTAAAGGGATTAAGGGTTTCCTTTCTCAGGGGTTAATATTTCCACGTGTCCTTCGGGCAAAGTACTCGTGACCGTAGTCGATCCACTTCTATTTCCCAGCGGTGGAAGTGTTCCTCTCATAGAGAAGGCAAGGGCAAACTGCCGTGGGCAAGGCGAGAGTGTGCAAGGTGGCTTTGCACGCTTCAGGGGTAGGAACGGTGGATTTTCATAACGAGAACAAGCCGTTATCTGAATGTCGGTGTCGGCTCAGGGCTGAGAGGGGAAGCAGATACTAGAAATGTTCGTTGCAAGAGGAAGACTATTACAGAAGCCGAGGTTACACGAGAGAAAGAGAATGACTGTCGATCGCGCGAATTCCAACGCGCTGCTTCGTGATCGGTGCTCGTTACTCTCTTTCACGGCGAAGCCTTAACCGCGCCTAAACTCCCATAAGTGCGAGGCCGTTCTCCAGGGCCGATCAGATATTACTCTAACTCGATCCTTCCACTACTTCGATGATTAGTTCTATATCGTCCTGGTAAATCGAAAGCTTCGAAGGTACCACTGCGCTGGACCAACGGGGAGTGTCTTATTCCACTTGGCGAGTGTTCGCTTCTTCCGATCTCCCGGGGAAATGCTTGTACTCATGGCCATACACGCGCGCGCGCGCGAGAGAGAGAGCAGTTACATGTGCAAGTCGCCGCTCTTCTCCGTGGCGATGACGTGTTCAGCGATGTTTCGCGGAATGCCACGAGCAGCTCTCATTGTAACGGAGTTCAAGCCCGGGGCCAGTCTCTCCTCTTGTCAGAGAGCCCTGTTGCGCTAGCTCGCTCGCCGTTCTTCATCTCGCTTCATCTTCATTGCCCTTCCTCCTCTCTCCTTCTTTCACCCTCTCCCTTCCACTCTCTCTCTCTCTCTCTCTCTCTCTCTCTCTCTCTCTCTCTCGCTCCTGGTTCTTGCCCGATGCGTCGCTCGACGTTACATGCGAAACCATCTTCGGAGATACGCTTGCGCGAATGTGTGTATGAATGTAACTGTTGGGTTGGTGTTAGGATGAGAATGGTGGTAGTGGTGGTGCGTGGGCGCCCCGTTCACTCGGGCAGGTGGATGCTTATCCTGCGGCGATAACACTGCGATTCCATACGCACCGTTGCCCTCTGCTTGCTCCCTCTCTCTCTCTCTCTCTCTCTCTCTCTCTCTCTCTCTCTCTCTCTCTCTCTCTCTGTCACTCTTCCTTGCTCTCTGTATCATGTATAATTGTCTCTCTCTCTCTCTCTCTCTCTTACTCTGGCATCAGTACGTCTGTGCGAATCTGCCCTCTCCCTTTGAGAGTAATCCTGTCGCCCTCTGCTAATTCGATTGCCTCGCTGAGCGATCCTCGTCAAGCGTATTTGATAGTAATTCGCTGGAATAATTGCTCCATTGGTTTAGTATTCTTTGGGTGGTTGTTACTGGTAGTAGCAACTCCATTAATGTTTATAATAGTATCTTTTGTAGGAGAGAATGTGCGAATGTGGGATTAGGTTTTTATGAAAATATTGGGATTATAAAATCTGTATGTTCTTTTATTATTGTAAAAATACAGTTAGAGCTCTTGTATCTTTGAATGAAATGGTGTAGCTGAGGATGGAAGTGCAAGAGTTCCGGTGCAATGCTTTCCAGCAGGTTCGTTAGAAGTCCCATCCACGGGAGCGCTAAATCGTTGACCCTCACTACTGCTTGGTCTTACTGCATCGCCAACCGGCAATGATACGGCTCCCTTTTATCGATATAGATCGTCGTGTCGCCTGCATTCGAAGCCAAGCGTAAAGTCCAATACTGGACGATTGCTTCGCGATGTAACTCAAAGCGCTACCCTTGAAACTCCGAGTTCAACAATGCACATAACTCTGGCGCTTACGGTCTTCCTGGGAATCGGTCGTAGGTGTTTCAGCAGTCGGAGCCGGCTTCCTTGAAATCTCTCTCGAAACCTTGTCATACATTCTTTGAGAGGACCATGCAATTTACATGACACGTCAGTGCCTATCCCCTTCAGGAATTTGCGAAAAAATGAATTTTGAGCTAGGGCTCCGGAATTTATATCACTTCTTCCTTGATGCAAGAAAACATTTCCCACCAAATTTCAGCCCCGGAAATAGTCGGGAAGTATGGAAAACATGGCATAAACAACGAAAACGAATTATTCGGGATTGGTTTTCCATGTGTTTTGGGTACAATTCCGGCATTTCTGCCAGTGGTTTCATGATTTCTTTTCGTTTTGATGCACAAACAAACGATTTATCAAGCGTTCGTCAAAATCCGAGAACCTTCGAAAAATCGAAAATTTGTGAAGGGGTACATATGGAAAAATTTGCGAAAAAATGAATTTTGAGCTGGGGCTCTGGAATTTATATCACTTCTTCTTTGATGCAAGAAAACATTCTCTACCAAATTACAGCCCCGGAAAATGTCGGGAAGTATGAAAAACATGGGAAAAACCTCAAAACTGAAATTTTCAGGATCGGTTTTCCATATGTTTTGGGTACAATTCCGGCATTTCTCCCACTGGTTTCATGTTTTGTATCCGTTTTGATACTCAAACAATCGATTTATGAAGTTTCATCAAAATCCGAGAACCTTCGAAAAATCGAAAATTTGTCAAGGGGTACATATGGAAAAATTTGCGAAAAAATGAATTTTGAGCTGGGGCTCTGGAATTTATATCACTTCTTCCTTGATGCAAGAAAACATTCTCCACCAAATTTCAGCCCGGGAAAGTGTCGGGAAGTACGAAAAACATAGAACAATCCGCCGTAATTAGACGGAAGTAATTACTCAGCACGCTGCTTCCACGTGTTTTGGGTACAATTCCAGCATTTCTGCCACTGGTTTCATGTTTTCTATACATTTCAATATTCAAACAATTGATTTAAGCACCATTCGCCAAATTCCCAGAATTGATTTGAAGGACCAACAGATTGAATTCCTAAAAAAAAGTCGACCTACGAGCATCGGTAGGTGACAATTAACGAAGTGGCCATACATCTCTGGTTACATTGGTGCTCCCGCCAATTTTCCGGACGAGAACAAACATCTGGGGGGCGTGTGTAGAGAGCTCGCGCGCGTTTTTGTTTGTGTACCTGATGGTCAGAAGGTTGGGGAGCACGAGCAGTGATTGCCGTAACCATCGGGCACGCCTGGCTGGCTGGCTGGCTGGCTGGCCGACTGGTTGAGGCCCGCACGCTGTTAGCTAGGCAATCCTCTCACTTGGCTCGCAGCTCGCAGCAGAGCGCTCTCTCAGCGAGTGACTGTGTACGTCGCTCTTGGCCAGGCAAGCGCTATCTTTTCCCTGGCAACGCAACCAGTGCACAGTGTGCACAGTGCACTTTGCCAGGCGCTTCTCTTGCTGATGCTGCTGTTGCTCCTGCTGCCGCTGTGCATTGCACACCATCCTGTCCGACTGCCAATGTATCACCTATCTACTCGGGTGCGCACACGCGGTCCACCTCTCTGTCCTCTCGTAAGACTCTCCCCATGACTCTCCGAGTCACTCCCTGCTCTCTCTCAAGTCGAACTCTGTCTTTGCAACCTGCTACCAAGCCTCGTCTTTCCTCGATTGCTCAGGTGTGCGTCTATGTACGCTCTAAAGCTTTATCCTCTCCTATCTAACTCGTTCGATATCTCGCTCACTCGCTCCACCTGTTTCCTCCCCGTTACCTCTTCGTGCGCAGACTCCCGTCGTAGCCACTCGCCTGGACCACGCTGGCTTGCTTATCTGCAAGCGGACTAAAGTGACTCACTCGGTGAGTGGGTACCGCGCGACCACTTGTCGCCGGTATCCGAGAGCGTGCGACGTCTGTGCCGATTCCTCCGGTGCTATGCTGCTCGCAAAAGGTTCCCGTGCATGTCGCGTACATAACCTCTCTCACTCTTTCTCTTACTCGCGCGACTAGAGTTGCGTAAGATGATTTCACGTCCATTGGTCGCCGACCCTGTTCTCCAAGTACGTATGTACGTACTTATAGCCAGGTACGCACAGGTGGACGCGGATACTCGCGTCTTACTATATACGCCCAATGCATAGGCAATCTTTCGGCGTGAGAACTTTCTGGCCGACTAAGATTTTCGTACCGATGTCTCTCGTATGACTGGTATGACTTCCTGGAGACTTTTTGCATCAACTAGCATACCGTAAGACTCGTTTGAGTAGTGTGTAATTACTGTAGAGACACTTTTGACATCGTGTAAGGTTAAAGTGGTGTTATTGGTTTGGTTTTATAAATTTGATTTCTCCATCGGAAGTTAATCGTTGGTATTTCTAGTCATTCGATGATTGGAAAGAAGGACGTTTTATCCTCGCAATGATCTTTCACCGTTCGTGTGGGAGTCCAAGATCGAATCTCGATCAATTTCGACGGGAAGTTAAGAGCCACGTGGTAACGGTACACACCTCTGGATAGATTTTTCGAAATGGAACCCAGTCCGATCAACACAATGGTGTATTCAAAGTGCAAACGGCCGATTACTAGATTATGCACTAGCAAATATACAGCACGCTCGAGCGACTGAAATTTCCGCAACTTCGGGAAAGTTTCTGCTGACCCGTAAACATACGCGCATACGCTGTTAATAATCAATGCCGCGACGATGAAAATTCCCTGCCGTGAAACTGCTGGAACGCGGTCAATGTGATTGACACAGCGTTCTTGTACCCGACCGAATTCACGTATTACAGGCTTGACAAATCCGGTATTTTCACCAGCCGTTAACTAGAACGAGGGCAGCTGTACGAAATCTTAGCAAGCAAAACCAAGAACAATGAATAAAAACCAAATGAAAGAATATCAATTCTTTGTACTTAAAAAGAACCCAAGTGAATATAGAAAAAATTTCGTTTACGTGATAAAATCAATGCAATAGTTATTTAATTCTTTCTATCTTTCTAAACAGGCACATCAGACGTATATAATATACACTTCCTGAGTTAATGGCAATCTTCTAAAGTACTAGTAATACAGGTACGATCAAGTCATCGTAAAAGTGAAAGAAGGACTCTAAAGCCGAGAGTTTGAGGTCACAGTGCACTTTGTATAGGTAGTGATCAAGCGAAGGTAAACCTGATACTGAAAGGAAAAGAGGAAGAACGGCTGCGTGTTCGGCAGCCATCTCTAGGACGTTCGATCCTTCATCGGCATGCAAATCGGCTTGTCCGGAGCATACGGGTTCAAGTCAAAGATTCATATTATCAGGGATGGAAGGTTTAAGGTTTACTGGTAGGACATAGGATTCCTCAAGTGAGTAACCTCGACTGTATTCCATCGGGTTCTGTTAAGGTCTCGGGCGTTCTTAGAAGGTGCACACGTGGCGATGGATCGCGCATGTCGATCACGTTCCTTGGCAGTCATTATCATTGATCATCCTCCGCCTTCTCGGACGCGGACGCCTCTCTGGCTCTATCGGCTAATTGCCGTCGCGGCATCGATCTCACGAAATCATAAGGCGCACCGGCAGTTCGTGATCGTTGGCCTTCTCGTATCGCAGCGCCCCTTTTCGAGAAATCGCCAGCTCTCTTCGCTCACCTCAACGAAACACCACTGGATTTCAATCCTTTTCCCTAGCAAAGGATATCTGCCGCTCGTGTTCTTGGATTCCAAAGAACCTCGATCTCTCGACCTTCGTACTCATGCTCGAGGAAGAAACGATCAGGGTAAGCTGATACCAAAACGTTCAATGCCAGAATTCCTTTTGGAGATACTGCGTTTTCCACTCAGTACAGAATTACACTTTATTTATATCCAATCGATTTCATTATCACCATTAAGGTTTATAATTATTGGAGTATCATCGACGGATAACTGTATTGGAAATTAAAGCTAATCAGATTGGTAATGAAAGCATTGGTGGTGATAATTCGGTTATTCAATGGACTAGGATGTAAATTCGAGAACAATGAGATATTAGATATTCTATGCAAATTGCTTGTTGAAAAGACATCTTACAGGAGAATTATAGTCTCTGGTATGCTCGAACTGACGTGTGTGTAGTATACATAGTATACATAGAAGATAATCGCTGGTAAGCGTGTATGGAAATGAGGCTTAATTCGATCCTCGAGCTCTCCTTTAGTCCTTTTGCCCAGTTATTCATGCATTCATCACTCATCCTAGTGAAGACGTTCCTTCTTTACTAATTGCTTGGACCACCATCATTCCCCCCTGATGTTTATGCTTATCCGAATCCGTTCGATTGTTGATTCAGTTAAGATATCGAACTCTATCGTGTCCGAATAGTTTCGCAAAAAGTTGACTTCGATAGTTGGTAAGGTAAAATGGACAGTCGAGCGGAGAGAGCACGAGTGCGGTATAAGATGTTGTTCAACCTGTTACCGATTTCATGAGTCATTCGAACGTTATCATTTAGCAGGTAGATTGAAGCAATCGGACAGTCGGTGGTAAGGGAAACATAAAGAGTAATGGAACGCGCACAATCCATTAAACATGCCATGCTGTATGTCCTAGGATGATATTGGCTTTTCGCAGTTTTATCTAGTAATCGCCGGTCACTACGTTCGACAGGCTGGCGATCGGTGAAATAACCTTGTGGTAGATGTAGTACCTGCGCCAGGATTAGCATACGGGTCAATGGAGTTCTTCACTTGGGTTCACCGAAGGAGAGCGTGCACCCTGTGGAAGGTGGTGCATTACGAAATAAACCGATTACGAATAATTTATCGACATCCATTTATCACGCACCACCGGTAATCCTAATATACATGGGAGCTGGCCGTTTCTCCAATTGCCGATACATTGTGCCTGGCAAATTGACGGATAAGAACGGAAAGCCACTGAGTAAGGGGCCAATTGGAATGATAGTTGCTGGACCGCACGAGATATCTTCGTGAACTATGTTTGCCAGTCATTCTCTTTTTCCCATATAACTGTGCTCGAGTAACTCACACTGCTCTGATTTTAAGATGTGAAAGCGTAGCAAGATTTTCCAGGGTATACATTTTATCTTGAAGTTGTCGATCAGAGTTTAGATAGCGGCACTCTTGTGAAATGTCGCCCGGAGACTTCGAATTTCAGCTTTCACTATATGTGCCCGGTGACATTTCGGACGTTCGTTAACAGCCGCCTCGAGAAGTAGATGATTAGACGCGCCCTGAACGATCTCTGATCGTTCTCCGCTCCAAGCAAATCGTTCCTACGGGCCGATAGATTCGCGAGCGAGCCGAGTGGAGCGTGCTACGATCGGTCGCCCGATAAACAAGCTGAAAGTCGATTGCTACGAATCGATTATCCACTCCCGTTCGTTGAGAGCACTCTTATCTCTATGTTCAATTTGGAACTCGGAACTCCTCTGCATTTACACATCGAATATAAATCAATAAAATTTAATATGTAAATTAAATAGATTTAAAACAATCTAAAAGGCAGTCTGACTCAAATATCTGATATCACTGACACAAGTATTCCATGGAACACTCGGTGAGTTCTACTTTCTAATGAGTTAAATTATTATCAGTCAAGGGTTGGAACGTTATCTTAATATTTTAGTGATTTCAAATATTCTCAGTGATATTTACAGTATTAAGAGAGGAAGTCTGCGAGCAGTGGCAGTGCAATACTAGCAGTGAGATGGCACGACTTCATGCGATCGTTTTACATAATCGTTCGGCTCGTCGATGTCGTTCGGTCGGTGGCCGCCAGTCGAGATCTGCATTTAAACTCAACGGGGGGTTAAGCCGAGTGACCCCGCGTGCCATTCAAGGGCACCGTGCAACCGATCCCACACAATCTCCCGTTAAACTCTACCTGCTCTCATCGTCGGTGCTCCACACGTGTGCGACTTTGCCTGGTGTCTGCTATATAGCGAACTAAATCAGTCTCAAAGCGAGAATAACTCTTTCGAAGACTCTCGGCAGGTATTCCTAAGTAAATAGGGAACATAAATGCCATTTACAGTGGTAAATTACATGTTTGGTTCGTCATGTCGATGGCATCGGACACGCAAATCTCAAGGCTATGATATTATCAGTCGCAGAGCGGTTAGAATGTCGACACCATAGCAAGCAGATGAAATCAGTTGCTGGTAGATCTCGATCGAAGGGAGAACTCGAAACAGCTAAATCTGTATGCCGTCACGGGACGAATTTCCAAAATGAGCGAGGGTGAAGACGTAGATTATTAAGAGAGATTACAGATGGTCTTCGTGGTACTCTCGATGAAGAATTCCTGGTCAAAGTCTTCCTTCGATTACACGTGTGTAAGAAAGATAGGTGGAAGATGGTGTGAGGACACGGTTAAAACCTGGCAGGTTCGTGCCGCTCAAAACGTCGCCAGGGGCTCGATGGCCTCGCGCGTTGTAACCTGCTTCCAGGTGGAAGAGAGTCCAGCCCGAATAAGAAGGGATTCCGGAAGAGGTGCAAGGGCCAAAGAGGAGAAGGAGGAGGAGGAGGAGGAGGAGAAGAAGGAAGAGGATGGCAAGAGGGAAAGAGTAAAGGAGGGAGTACAGGGAGGTCCAGGCTAATAGATTATTAATTTACACGTCGACTCTCGGGGAAGGTGGATGATGGTAGAGTGCCGAGCGCCAAAGGTGGAGCGCCAGCACACACCTGTCTCAAACCCGTCTCGCTCGATTATCTTGCATTATGCAAAATGCCTTTTTTATCGCGTGTGCAAGTCCGTAATAAACGGTTGTCCCAGCAACGGTTGACATAATGCGTTGGCTATTACCGCCGGGAATTGAGTCCTTTTGCTCCTGGAAAGCAAGTCAGTTTCGCGTTTGGTACCATTGACGACATCACTTCCAACATGTCTTACCAATCTCATTTACATACCCACCTTTTTTTTTCTACACTCCTACTGAGAATCACGTGTTCTAAAATTGTATACAATGATTCAAGACTAGCATTGGATTTCATACTAATTTATACAAGAGTTGCTTGTAAAAGTTACGATTCTCGAGAAGGAGTACGCATTGCAAAGCCCTCACTCTCAATTAAATCGCTGTAGTTCGTAAAGCATCGGCGACTGATTTATCGAGCTGGACGTATTGCGATGCACTGATTAAGTATTAATTAATAAGTGATCGTGCGGTATATCGAAGTGCGCAAGGCGAGTGCCGTGGCACGTAACTCTATCTACCTGCTGGTACGAAAGGCCGCACGCCCACCTGGGCAAGCGTTGAATTTATCGCGTTATTAATCTGCTCGGCCACGGCTATCGGGCTTTGCCACGGCCTCCCGAGGATGAGGAACATGAGGAAGGATTCACGCTCTCACTGAAGAACGTCGCACACGCCATGCACGCCTGCGGGAGAGCCAACCTCTCCCTTTCGGCAGCATGAGACTCTTCCACGCGAGCAATGGACTCGTCACGAAAAACTGCGTGCCAGCTTCATACCTCACTTTCACGAGGCTGCGTATGATTTATAAACCGACCAGTCACTTCTCACTGTAATTATGTCTGAATAAGCCAAGCAGGTAGTGCTCGGAGAATTTTCATTCTCACTTGAAAAAGATAATGTTACATTTTCTCAGATTCAAACTGATACACAAGGGCTTGTTTTTTATTTCAGAATTCTAATAAATCATAGAAAATACCATAGGCAAATGTGAGAAATAAGAAAATAGATAGAGGAATAGATTTCGTCAGAGTGATCTTAAGTCTTATACAGAGTGATCTTAAGTTGATGGATCGCCTATTTAGGATAAAGATCTGCCTCTGTCTCCGGCAGCCGATCTGATCGAAAGTGTCTAATTATCGGATACCCAACACCCGGTGTCTTGGTGGAGGTTTTGCCTGTCAATCGTACTTCTCTTGCACACGACAATAAATCTGCCGCTCCTTACGCGTCCTGTCCGCCCACGATCCTTTACTGAACTTCCTACCTTGGAGAAGTCATCGAGCCACTGGTAGTGTTAGGTAGACAGTGGAGCCGTAAAAGCGAGCGCAATGTAATCTAGCAAGGCGTCTTAGGGGTCACCAGGAAGTCTCCGGAAGTATTGCTGTTCAAGGGAATCGTTGCGGAACTAGCTTATAAATCTTAGGTGAGTGGTCCACCGGCACCTTTCTCTGATGGTGGACGCGTGGATGTTGGCAAAGTCGAGGCAAGTTGAGGCAAGGTGAGGCAAGGTAAGGGAAGCAGAATGAAGGCGAGTGGATATGCAGGGTACGTAGAAGCAAGCAAGCAAGCAAGCAAGCAAGCAAGCAAGCAAGCCACCAAGCAAGCAAGCACACTCAACTTGAAGGCAGCAGATTAAAGAAAGCGACACGCCGCATATGTCACAGCGTTCACACGCCCCGGCACCGACACCCACCGCGCCTTTGCGATAGTAAAGCCTTTACTATCGCGAATGAGCGAGCGAGTAAGAACGTGCACACGCGATCAGAAACGCGCGCTTATTCGCCTCTCCTTACTCTTTCACCGAGGAATGAGCTAACCAGGAACTTTCCTTCTCGAAGGTGCACCGCACTTGGCCCGCTCCTGACGAGGCCTTCCACTCGTGCACCAGGTTGCTGCAGGTAGCTACTCTCGTGCCTGACCTCCTGACTTCGAACAATGTGTGCTTCCTCATCTCCATTGATGCCACTCGCACCTGCTACGATACTTCCATCCTCTCCCGTTTTACCTTCAATTTCGATAATCCACAACTCTCATATACAATAGCGAGAGTCTAAACACGAACAATGTACTTATTGTATGCAGTAACGTCTTATTGTTCTTACCAGACCATCTTCGGAAAGGTCTATCTTCAGAGATCGCTTAATCCCAATGACACTGGACTAGACAATGTCTCTCGGAGAAAGTTACGGCCCACCTTATCACCATACACTGCTGTACCAAGTACTACAAGCGTATCTATGATTTCTCAATCGTCAGATTCCAGTGTAGAACTCTACGACGAAGAAATCTCAAGAAGACAAAGGACTCGGAGTCCCGTGTAATTTCCTTGGCTAGACATTGTTTCAAGATAATCTGAGATATCACCCTTGCCATATACGTAGAGCAGCACTCGCGAGAGCACCGATGGCCTCCAATTTGCAAGTTATAGCTTGGCCAACTGGAATCCACCTCACAGGTGCAATTGGCGCTCGCTCGAGATGGGAAACCTTCCGATATTCGATGAGAGTGGACCGCGAGGAGTGGCGAGTCCAAAGGATCGCAGTCGGGTTGCGGGTCATTGAGAGCAAGCAAAAGGAACATACTTCCCGTTCCTACGAGATAGGATCGAATCAGGAAAGAGGGGATGAGCGAGGGGTGGGTGGGGGAGGAGGATCGCAGTTGAGAATTACGCGAATATACTGTGGAGGAAAGAGCGAGTACAAGGCCAGGAGAGGATGAAAGAGGCATCGGAGCGAACCGTAAAATAAACAACCTGGTAATAAACCGGCAGCGATGTCCAGGCGTTGTAAATTACCCGACGACTCGAGCCCTCACTCCAAGCTTGGAGTCGCGTTTTATGGACCGCCGCCACAATTCCCGGATCTCCGATGATGGCTCAATAGCCGCCGAACTCTCTTCCTACTCCTCCTATCCTTGAATCTAACACTCTTGATAATCGACGTCTTTCAAAGTAAATAGACAATTTCATACTAGTGTGTTTAGTTTAATAGAGTTTTATGAAATCGTTGTTCAATTGACTGGTTGAAATAAGATTGATGTTAAAATTCAGGAAGCTTGTTTATGTTTGTTAGTATAGTTTGTTAGTAAAAGTAAATAGACAATTTCACGCTAGTGTGTCTAATTTAATAGAGTTTTATGAAATCGTTGTTCAATTGACTGGTTGAAATAAGATTGATGTTAAAATTCAGGAAGCTTGTTTATGTTTGTTAGTATAGTTTGTTAGTAAAAGTAAATAGACAATTTCACGCTAGTGTGTCTAATTTAATAGAGTTTTATGAAATCGTTGTTCAATTGACTGGTTGAAATAAGATTGATGTTAAAATTCAGGAAGCTTGTTTATGTTTGTTAGTATAGTTTGTTAGTAAAAGTAAATAGACAATTTCACGCTGGTGTGTCTAATTTAATAGAGTTTTATGAAATCGTTGTTCAATTGACTGGTTGAAATAAGATTGATGTTACAATTCAAGAAGCTTGTTTAAGTTTGTTAGTATAATTATGGAAATAAAGAGAATTGATAGGAAATGCTAGGTAAATTGTACGTCAGTTTGATGATTCTAGAATCTCTTTCTTGTGATTCTCGGCGAAGGTATCGGTCATCGGACGGTTTACGGGGCTCTCCCTAACGACTGCCGATTTATGTGACAGTATTCCTGATATCTCTGCTGGAGAGAGGTATGGTACGTTAACGACTTGAATTATTTCGGCGATTTCGCGCAATTTTTCGGTAGCCTGTCTCGTAGAGATAGGCGGTTCGTTAAGTCCGGACTGAATGGCGGGTTGCAGGTGACGGTGCAGACTTCTGTATTGGTGATTCTCGAGGGTCTTGGTGTACTCTGTTCTATCGGCATTCTGGCAGATTCCAGTGTCGAGGTAGAATCGTGCTTGAAAGTGGAGCTTGTATCAAAGTGATTTGTGGTTAGGCGAGTTTTCCATTATAGCCAGCGATAGGAGTGCGCCTCGGTACTTGACGTCATAAAGGTATGACCGGTTAATATTTTCAATTACCGGCACCTGGTGGTTGGTGGCCGCGCTCGATCCTTTGGCATCCTGGCCAATGACAACGGCTACCATGAGTCTGCAGCAGCGATAAAGCGCGCCGCGGAAATTTAATAATGGTAATTACAAGGCAGCCACTTGAATTTATGATGCTACCGTCAGAGGCTAGGCACCCGGCACACACACGGAAATACCGTGTTCCGGATAAACCCGTTGACTGTGCAAAAATTCGTTCGCACACACCTCTTTCGTCTCCTGCAGGCTGCATGCCTATCGAGTGATGCGGCATTGCCTTTTCTCGGCATTGCGCACTTCCATAATTCTCACTTTAATTCATAACAGCTGTTAATCGCATTAATGGAAAATGATTGCGTTCTCCAGAACATCTGACTTCTGTGTCAATAAATGAATTACTGCTTTCACCAGTTTTTATTCGTGAAAGTTGATAGATATCGAATCGCGATTATGTAATTATTGAACGAATTAATATTGACTTTAACGAATTAATATTGACTGGAACTTTGAGCTCCAGAAGAGCAATGTAGAATTTAATATACCAAGAGGAGCTGTCCGCAATAAACGAAGTACATTTACGTGTAACGGTATAAATATTAAAAGCAAATCAACATGGAGCCAACTCGTTAAATCCTATAATTAAATTTCAACGCGAACCTTTACAAAGTCAACCACACACCATTATTTCGAGCTATGTTTTTTAATTACAAGTATAATTAAATTTTCTGTTCGAGTACTCCGGGTCATATCAAATATTGCATTCAACATATTAACAGCTTTATCACAGCCAGTTTTTCAGTGGCGAATCGATCTTCGTGCGATACAATTTCACAGATTAAAAGAGCAAGAAGAAACATGGACATTCGTTGGACACTGTGTACCTTATATCCAAGATTGAGAATTCGAAGTTGATCTATGCTCAGATCGAACAGTGCGCATTTTTCGTCTGCGCATCGCAGTGTACCAAGTAAGAGAAAGAGAGTGCGCGGAGGGAGGAGAAATGGACGGCGTAGGTAGCGCAGGGCTGAGAGCGCACTCTCGGATTCGCACCGTTACCGATGTTAAATGCGTCCCACGGCATCGTTGGACGCAAACTAATGCGCGTGTCCACCTCGTATATAGCTGGGGCTGCTACCGCGATGCAAATGCGGGATTCCGAGGACCACCGCATAATGAATCCACTTTGCGCCGGGCGGCCTTTCTTATTACCTCCCTTTCTTTCTTCCGCCAGCCCCTGCAACCCTCCAATTTTTCCCTTCCCCCTTTGCTCCTCCATGTTTCCACGCGGTGTGCTCTCTCACCTGTCTCGGCGTCCTCGCCGGTTGAGTTTGCCACTGCGTCAACCACCGCTTCCTTCTCTTTCTATCTTTGATACTCTCCAATTCTCTCTCTCACTCACTCACTTCTTCTTCTTCTTCTTCTTCTTCTTCTCTCTTTCTCGACTGGGCTCTCGATACGGCTGAATGGGTATCCGCGCGCGCGCGCACGCGCGCGGTACACACAGAGCGCCGGCGTGCGAGCAGCACTTAATGAAATGTCACAGGTGTCCTACCGATTGCCGTGGTAAATGTCGCCGGCTTCCCATACAGGCTCGCTCGCGCCCGAACGCCGATTTCGAGCTTTGCGTGGAATGCGCGGAAGATGACGTCCAAGATACTACAGGCTTTCTTTCCGAGTTGGCCGTGCGCAACACGCAACGAGTTGTATCCTCTATCTTTATCTGCTTCCACAGAGGTATATGCCTTTTACTTTGAGAATACGAGTTTCCCGCGGGGGAATTCTACTTTTCAATGTCTTCGATGATGGTTCCCTCTGTCTTATGTTTTTCTTATTCTTCTGATTATCTTAGAGTCTTGTTTATTATTGCGAAGAACAGCGAAGAGTTCGTTGAAAGTAATATACTTTTAAGAAGGAATCTTTTTCTACTTGTTTCCCTCGATTAATTACTCATATTTATTCTCTTATAAAATGGTTTATGTTAAATGTATTAAATATATGAGAAATTTGATTAAGTGTGCCGAAGGAAGTGGATTAAGGAGTCATAGTACACGACTTTCCTCGGATAATGTACTTGCTAGCAACAGGTTATCGACAATCTAATTCCTATCTTGGATAATTCCCCCTGGAGGGAAGATCGATGAGTTATGACACGCATATATGTACCACTAGGATATGCCGATGGATCGTGGAGCGATCAGGATCAGGCTGTTCGCAGTCCTGTTGGGCTGTCGATGGCTGCTTCTCCCTTGGATCGAGCTCACTGCTAGATCGATCGGTGGAACTACCTTCCTAACGGGTGCAACTCCTTCCTCGGGGCATGTCGTTCCTCACTAAAACGTCGGCTATCCGTCACCGGTCATTACGCGGCCTCTTCGCTCTCCTCGGCGATTTCAATGTCCTTGTTAAAGGGAGAGATCTCGCTCTGACCTACGACACACACTTAAGATTGATACTCCTTATGCCCGTGACCTTTCACCCTTCGAGTAACTCTCGTTACGATTTGCCCGTCGAAACTCTTCCGTTCTTCCTTGGACAGAGTTACACCACTCAAGATGGAAAGTTCGTAACGATCTACGATCGTACGTCTTTATTGAAAGAGATCGATTTCGAATTTGTCAAGTTCTCCCTCTTTCCCCCTTCTCACTGCCACCAAGCATTCCAATAGACGATGAATAATTTCAGCTTGCTCCTTGTTACCTGCTGTGACACAGCTGCATGGACCACGCTCGAGAGATATGACGATAGGAACTAGAGAATACCTTGGAATACAGTCGTACCAGTACCAGTACCAAAGTAGTTTAGATCGATATCAATTATCAGGCTGGGACATTCGCCGCTCAGTGCCAAGGAATTGCTGTCCTGTCGCGGACTTTATGACACTCCCGACACGCATCGCTTGTAAAGTTCACAGTCGTGCCCTGGCAATCGTGCCACTCGCAATGCTAAACTCATAAAAAGCACGAGTCTCTCTGCCATTCAGAGAGAATGAGAGAGAAAGAGAGAGATAGGGTTCGAGAGGAGTATTCCTTTCTGTCAGATTGTTGGGCACCCTGGACGGATTCTCTACCCCTTTGAGACAAATCATTTAACATAGCCACCGATGCGAGACGATGACGAAACCACCCGCAGGCTTTCTGCAGCTTCTAGTAGACAAAGGTCGCGAATGCACCGGGGTTTCGCAAACAGCAATAGACGCAATAATAGCACAACGACAATCCTGCCTTTTCTACCAGCAGTTGTTCAATGATCGAGTCAGCTTCTTTACATATTTCTTGACCGCCATCTTTGATTCCTTCTTGTCAACAATGTTAGCTTGACTCCACACAGTATTCATTTAAACGGTTCTTGCACGGACTTAATAACAAGGAATTATCTAGTTTTCTGTTACGGGCAATTTGCGTTGGTGCCAACCGCTGATTATTGAAATGCAACAATTATCACTTATCGTATTGGTTCCCTTATTATCTTTCCACTCTATTATACCTTTTTCTAACATTCAGTGCTACTTGCTTACTCGTTCTATTACAACTCAGAGTAATATTACAAATTTTAATAATCCTGGAACCGGAAACCAATAATTTTACATTTCAGGAAACTTTAACATCAAGTGTGAACGCTCAGCGTGAACTGGTTCACTTTACCAGTTGTCACAAGGAAGGAAGTCGACGTTTCCTCGAGCGGAATTTACGCCAGGAGGCAAAGCTGAGTGGAAGACGCGTAGCGGGATAAGGCGTGCGCGGGCTTTATGGACATGGGCCACTCGAGGGACTGTTAACTTGGTTCGTTCCCGGCGGAAGGGACGCACTTTGTGCTTGGTGCACGCCCGAGCTACGAAGGTATCCCCGCGGGCGAGTTGATCCACCCACGAGGAAGCGTGGTGAGAGTGAGAGAATCGGGTGAAAGAGGAGAGAGGCCATGGCCTCTGGTGCGGGTAGCGCGAAATCGTTGGCACGAGAGAAAGAGTTACAAGGAGAGAAAGGTTGCAAGGAGCGAGGAGGATTGAGGAACGAAGCGAGAGAGAGAGAGAGTAAGAGGAAGCTAGTGAAGTAAAAGGAGTACGAGAAAAAGAAAGAGAGAGAGAGAGAGAGAGAGAGAGAGAGAGAGAGAGAGAAGGGTAAAAGGGAAGAGAATGAGGCGATAAGCGAAGAGGGCAGCGACGAGGAGAAAGATAGTCTCGGGTAGGCAGGTGAGGTGTCACGAGGTGTGCGAGTAATATATCGTCGTTGCGGGCCAACGTAGGTGGGTGTGCTCGTCGTCCCGTACTCCTCCGTATTCCTCGCCGGACGGGCGAGGATCAGGCATCTCTCGGTGAGCCCCTGGCGCTAAGAGAAAGAAGGGTAATGCCGGTGTATAAACGTGCCCGCCAATTTCTTTCTCACCGCTGCATCGTTGGTTCTGCGCCTCCTTCGCTATGCGTGGCCTCTGTCTGCACTGCGCGTTTGATACTCCACTCTCTTCTTGACTCACCTTCAGAGAAGGTTCTTCTCTCCGTTCGTCTCTTGGTAAGAGGGACGCGGAGAGATCGCCATTAGCAAATGCCAGCCGGGTAAACGCGTACGCCCGCGCGCCAGCTCGCTCACCTGCCTGCCACCACACCTCGCGCGTTATAGGACGACGCGCTCTTTCCGCCTCTTCGGCTTCCTTCTAACTCCGCTCGTTTCCGAGCCTTCTTACTTGCTCGGTGTGCGTCTGCCTGTCTATCGGAGTGGCCCGTGCGCTGCCTATCTCTCTGTATCCCCTTACGACCCGACGATTCACCGGAGAACCAAGAAGAGATGCGTTGCCCCGGTCTTACTCTTGTTTCTAGTCGTCCTTCTCTTTCTCTTTCTGCACCCTAACACTTCCTCTCCTCCTTCTTCTTCTTCCTTCTCCTTGTTGGCAGCGCCGATATATCGGCTGACAGATCGGCCGCTCTTCCGCGTCTGAGCCAGCGCGGCGCGCCTCCTCCGCACACTCTCGGTCTCCTCTTATTACCGCAACGTGCCGGTCAATGGAGATCGCACGGCACGCACGCACGCCACCATCCAACGCTTCATGGATAAGCGTCATATACACCCGCTAACAAGAGGAAGAGAGTACGCTGCACGGAATTTCACGTGGAACGTTGTCGCATCGATGCCGGATAACGGGCCGGCTCGAATGGATCGCCACGGATTTATGGAACTTCCTGCGATTTCAGATGCTGATCCGTAATCACCGTTAGTCCACGTTGGCGAATTCTTCGAGAAGGATTGGCCGACTCGTTCTTAACTCTTTGCTGTTTCATTTCTTCGTGTGTCATCGTAATCGAACGATTTACACTGCTTGGGTAACTTGTAATCGATGCATTCCATTCGTTTCCTTTCGCAGTTGAAATGTTGAGAGTGATGATGTTAGAATTTATACGAGGCTCGCTTTGCAAGTATAATCATGAAGGATCTTACCTGTTTTATTACTTCGAGTCGACCAGGCTTTTGTGATCGTTGTCAATCATGCATATTAATTATTAATATGTATGGTAATGAATTATAGTACTAGAATTTTAATAATAGAGATTGAACCTGTACAAGTCTTAACTTACAGAAGCTTTAACACATTCCATAATAAATTTGACTTGTGTAAGAAAAATTGTGAAAGCCATCGAGTATGCAATGCCTCGACATTCTCTGATCTTTATTTCTATGGAACTCGTTCCAGGTGTTATCTCCGGAAATTGTCACCGGCAAGTGTACTCGGGATGTACGGGGTACGCGGCGACGTGTACTATCAGTGTCACAGCAGATTGGTACAAGCGCTCGCTGGTTGGAGGTGCAACTTGTATCCTCCCTAGCAGGACTTTCGATCCCGTAAAAGGATAGTGTGTGCGCCAGGGTACCCTTGTGACTTCGAAAAGATAAGGATATTCTAACGACGACGACGACGACGACGACGACGAGAGCGTCGCAACTCGACTGTACAGGGTGATTCACTTGGCTTTGAATCGCCAATGATGGACATACGCCATTGAAAATAGTACGATTATACGGTGTTGAGTAATTTTAATAGAAAGGAGTATTTACCGAGTCTTTTCCACACATTGACATTTATTTGTAATATGAAATTGTACCAATAATGGAAATAATTGGAACTCGAGTATGAAGGGGATGATTAAAAGGCAACTGACTCACCCTGTACATGGGAGCATGAGACTCGCGCTTCGAAGAGGGGAAATCCTGCACAGGCGTGGCCTTTAAGACGCGCTTGCCAGAGTTAACGCCAGTGGACTCTTATCCACATACGATCCATAGATCCACAGACGAGGTACGTACGCGCGCGAGCGCGCGCGTTCGTGTCGAGCTGCACGCCAATAAATCAGCGGCTTATTAGTGGCCCGTTCTATTGCTTGGCTCAAAACCTTCTACGACACCGCTCCAACTCTCTCAACCTTCCTTCTAATCGCCTCTCATGAGCACTCCTTGTCTCCAGCGAATATAATATATGCCCACCGATCTCATTACGCTCCCACAACTAAACTCTATCCAGTAAGAATAAAATTGAAGCGGTGAAAGCGTTAGTTTCAATATTGCATGATCGTTTCAACTATATTTCATTAGCTGCACATCTCGAGGAACTGTATTAATGACCGAGACGAATATGAGACGGATAATTAGGCAGCCAATCGATTATTGTATATCTTCATTATTCAATCTGGAGAAAGTGGGTCCTATGATTCTTGTTTCGAAATCTTTGGAGACGAAATAAATTTCGTGAAACCATGATTTGTTCTTTAGGAGTATTCCATATAGTGATGTGATTGATCGATGAAGTTTCCTTAGGAATTGACCGTTCGAACGCGTGACTAGGTTGCGTTAATAACGAGAATAACTTTCTAGCTGTGCAGTGCTGACACCGACTTGCAGGAAGCACGGAGATCCTCGGACTCCTGGGTGCGGCCAGATGGATCTACGCCGGTTTATCACGACTTTGCGGAAATGACCCACCAAGGTATAGGAATATCAAGGAAAACTATAAAAACTGAATGAGATTATTCCATTTACTTCATCATCATCATCATACGCGACACTATGAAATAAATCGATAATCAAGAATCCACGTAGGAATAAAATCTCCTCGGCACTCCAATTACGAAATGAGACACATCAGTAATTACGCGCGCCCAGCGAATTGGCGGCCTCGTAAAGATCGATAAGTGAGACAGTTATTAAAGCTGTAAGTCTGATCACTGTGATTATAGGTATCCTTGAAATTGAGGGTATCGCGTTGTCCGAGCGAAACTCGCTCGATCTTAAATCCAGAAGGTAGGAACGAGTTGAGTTCGTACGAAATCTTGATTCTCAAAGGTAAAACATTACTATGGTTTTTTCAAATCAGACTCGTTTCAATCATACGTTTCTACCTTTCTATCTTGTCACCGAGTACTCCAAACTCGACGATCTAATATGCAATTGACACAGTCCTCTTACCTACGTAGCAATCCCACGTAATTCAGTTTAGCTCGACGAGTATTACTTCCACGAGAAGAAAAAACTCTGGTTGACAGAATAGCTGAGTGTGTCTGTCTAGCCGAAGTCACGTGGGCGTGTACACTCTCTCGAGCAGCAGAAAGGATATCGTATCGGTTTGCTTACGGAAATTAGTTTTGCGCCTCTTACTTCCTTGCGAGGTGTAATCTAGGCGCTGCTAGCGGGGGTTCAGTGGCGGAGGTTGATCTATGGATTCTACACATATCAGCCGAGAGTGCGTGACCGTGCGTGACCAGGGAACTCTGCATCAGGTTGCACTAAATGTATCTGTGTATGAGTATAGTGGAAGTAATTTTCTTTTCTTTTACTGCAATGACAGACTCGTCCAATGAAAGAGAAAAATATCTCTCGGCAGGAAACGCATGTAGAAACGTCACGCGGCTACTTCGAATTCGAATTTCTAATTCCAACGTCATACACAAGCAGCGCCGCCGTTCTCTTTCGCGCGTCTGCTCGGGTCAAGGCGTGTACACGCACCTACGTACAGTCAGAGAGAGAGAAAGAGAGATAGATATGTAATGCTGCACCGATGAAGACATCCGAGATCCCGAGCCGTTCTTTTCTCGAGGCCGAGCGAGCAAGCGCGCACGATGCCTGTCTTCCGCATTGAATTAATTAGTCCGTGCTGGCTCGCTAATTGGCAGGTTATGGTATCGGTACCCAGTGCCAACTTTCCGCCCACGCGAGACCTGTACTACTCTCTCAGCATGTGAGTTTGGTATTTTAATGGAGCCATTTTTTCGAATTCCTTTAGCCACTGCCACTGAATCGTGCTCACTACCGAGTGCTTTAATTCAGAATGATGTTACCAGATCTTTACGAGATATGATATAGTAATTGAGTGTTTCATCCTGTGCATTGGTGAACTTCTTCCATCGATATTCACCGCATGTTATTTATATTTGACTTGGGATTGCTGTTTCTAATATAATTTGAGAGACGAGAATGATTGAGTTGTTTCTTAAGAAATTCTTCTTACGAAGGAGTTGATCAAATTCTCGAACTGGTAGTCAGTACGATTGAGGTTCGGAGAATTCGTATGAACATTGTGCAAAGCCGCTCATGGAAAATCAACCGAGCGCATCTAATTAGCGAGGAAAACTCCTTTTTCTTTATGAATCTCTTGGTGCCTGTTGACTGAGACTTGTGAAAGTGTACCCTGCTGCTGCTTGCGAAAACTCACAGTCACGGCAGCGCGGAACCGTGAAATTCTCGCTCGATTTGTCGTGACTAACGTCCACTGATTAATATAAATTGTAGAATATTACGCGCAGCTAATTGCATCGCGACCTGGCCGAGCATTCGGATTTGCTGGAATGAGTCAGTCTGCGTACTGTGGTTCTGCCAGTCAGGGAAACCTTGACTTGCACCTTTCCATATTAACTCTTCAATCTGATTTTACTTTTTGCCAAGTCAAGTTTTACGAGTTTCTTTGGATTTTTCTATTGTCGAATTACCTTCCTCGTATTATTGTTGCCAAACTATTATCTTTGCCAATTGCGTATTTGAATAATTCACTTGTTTCGAATTGAGAGACAATTTCCAATCGAGCAAACTGCTGCTCCAAATTCAAACATTCGGTGATTATTTTAGGAACATAGTAGAGTATATGTAGATAGAAATATTTCAAGAGATTGCAATGGTTTCTAGTATGCAGCATGTCATTTTGAACTCACGGTGATCCGCGTCCCTCTTTCTCTCGCTGAACCAAACCCGAGGTCCATCTCAGCGGTTGCGCTATGTCTTCCCGGACAGTTTACGGGCTTTGCTCGACGTGCACGTAGAATAAGAAGATAACGCCGGGCGGGATGTAAATGGTGCTCTCGCGCGCTATAAGAAATCGCGGCGGCCTGCAACTTTCTCGCTGTCTGCGCTGCCGTCCGCCAGACTCTCGAGAGTGTGTTGCGCCCGAGCGTGAGAAAGGTAACGATGACCATTCATATTTATCGAGCGACTATACCAATCGGGCATCTTCATACCAAATCATAAATCGACCTGCCAAAAATTCTCATTCGTTAAATAAAACTACGTTTTAATTCTCGACTCTCAAATTTCTCTACTTTTAAGTAGAATAAATCTTCCAGGTCGAACACCCTTGCGAAGAAGATAAGCCATTTTAAACTTTCGATTAAATACAAATAACACAACCAGGCAAAATGTATCCGTTCCAAAGTTGTTAGTTGAGTCAGAGAAGCAACGGATTTCGCATTAGAATCATTTGATCGATATTCCATTAACAGCATATCAATAGCAAAAAGTAATGCTTACGGTTCGAAGAGAGGAGCGGCGAAGCCGATAGGGAAAATCGTTTCCGAGTGGCCGTGGCACGCGAAACGAATGCACGTGGAACATGATATCTATTTCATAACACCCACAAAGCGTCGCCGTGCATAAGTGCGCGCACACCACTAGTGAGTTACGTAATACGCAGCCGTAAAGGCGAACTCGCCACTAGGGAATTCTCACCAAGGCAATTCATGGAGAAAGAGATAGCGAAAACTTGGGAGAGTCAGAAAGAGAAAGAGAAAGAGAGAAGGTAAGAGATCATCGCGTAACTATGGCTTGGTCTAATTTTCCATCGATATATCATGCAGACTTCTATTACCAGAGTACAACGAAAAAAGCAGAAGTTTATTTCTTTCTCTCTCTTTCTTCTTGGTAAGATCTTTGGTCCTTTAGCTTCCAGCCACGCAGTGTACGAGACAATGGAACGCGTGATGTATGCGCGAGCTTCCTCTGCCGCGATCTTGAAAAATGATGCTCGCCCGCAACTCGACTCGCCGCAAGGTTTCTTCTGCCAGGAGGATCCTTTCAACGACACAATGAAGTGGATGATGATGCTTGGAGAACGCGACGGTAGAAGGCGACGCAGTCCACTTGCGAAATGAGTTTCTCTCGCGGGAAAGACTTGCTCGTGAGACATGTTCGCGATGATTTTCTAACGGTCTTCTCGCACTGGCAGGTTCTTCATTGCGAAAGATAGCCAAGTGTTGCGAGAACTTTGGCACACCACTGACGACAAGCGCTCTCTTCTACTATTCACATTTTACTTTCTTAGTAGAATCGAGCGTCAACGCTAATGCGAACGACCTCATTTTAGTTATATACAATTATTTCTTTTTAACATTGACTCAGCTATAATATGAAGAAGTCTTAAGAAAAGGCTATTCTAGTAGTAGCTCGTGCTCTCTGGTGCAGAGTGGCCGGCTAGAACGTGGGACTGAAGGGGAAGGATGGTATCCAGGCCGTCAAGTCGAGCAGATAACTCGCAAGCGAGACAAACCGCGAGACGGAAGCAAAGTGCAACACGTGTTCACGGAGGTGCGCATCATTTCACGCGCGTCACGGCATTAGAGTGAAGACGGAGCAGAGAAGTATAAGAAAGAGAGAGAGAGAGAGAGAGAGAGGGGTCTCCATGGCGTTGGAGCTCGCGATAAATCGCACTACCCTAGATGGGATAACGATCGAAAAGCGCGGCGAAGGAAAGAGATCCTGGCTGAAGGGGAGAGCCGTTAGACTCCTAGTGTGCGAGAACGACGACGACGACGACGACGACGGCGGCGGCGGCGTCGGCGTCGGCGTGCAACCCTCCTTAAAACTCATCTGCCGGCGATCGCCTTTTCCTTTTGTCGCATTCTCCTCGCCCGCCTAACCATTTGCGGTCCAGCCGCGATCGCATCTTCCCGTAAGTATACCCGTGTCCTTGCCGCACTGCACTCGCAAACTCCAACTTCCACCACCACCACTTGTATGCACACTGTGCACCTATTGCAATTGGACACCCAACCTTGCCACTGTTCTGTCAACCGATTGAAACAGTTTCGAGTACAAAACCGACGACCGGAGGATTAAACTTGAGTGGTTAAATAGTATAAATTTAAAGAGTAATTGGAATATTATTTGTTATTAAGATAGAATAAAAGTATCAATTGAAATAAGAAAAGTATATGATTAGGAGAATGATTAGGAGAGAAGAGAAGGGTGCAGATCGAGCTGAGTTTGCGTTGGAGTATAAATCTAGGGTCTCGTTTGAGAGCAATGCCGCCAACGGGTAACTCAATATTGCTACGCCTTAACTAGTCGGCTACCAAGAGCGGCGGCTGTCTCTCATGCGAGTTCGTAGCAGTTTTCTACCTCGCGCGTAATTCTGCACCCCCGACGTGTGTGTAAGGTAGGCTAGGACTTGGAAAGGCCTTATGGAGGGTCCTGTATGTTCGGAGTTGGGTCCTGTGTTCCTTAGGCAGGCGTTTCTCTATGTCAGACTGGCTTTAATGAGGCCGGCTCTCTCAGCGTGGGTGAAACAGCGAGCGAAGAGAGAACTTCAACGATTAATAGGGCATTGGAGAGAATATAGAGGAGATCCCGGCGACGATGGTCCACGGAAATAACGCGACTAGATATCGATCGCTAACTCTTTAAGATCGAACTCGTTCACGTACCCTTTCCCAATACGAAATTCATCCTCCCCTTCCACCCATCAACCCTCACAGTCTTAACTCCCAACTAAGAGGACCGCTGGCCGATCGCAGAGAATTACAATCGCAGATAATCGGTACTCACGAATTTACGAGCATAAGTGAACGGCGGCGGCTCCCGTACAAGTGTAATTACGTCGAGCGTTTCTGCTAGTGGATAGTTGGCGAGGTGCGTGGATGAGACACTAGCCGCTTCCAATCGAAAGCCGAGATAGGCGGCTTTCCAACAGTCGCAAATTACATCGAGCTTCTATGTTACCGAGTACTGTGTTCGTAATGTTTGTACTATAAGAAAGAGCGTGATACTTGAGTCATCGACTCACAAACATTCATTCGTGACTTGGTCGCCTCTAATACATGTCAGTCGGTTAATGATTAGATGGACATCTTTTACATGAGACACAGAACTTATCTGATGGTTTTATTCAATTATAAAGATAGCCAGAGACAATTTAATGTTATAAAATAGTCGTACAATAATATTATATAAATATATAGTGTAACATTTCCTATCAACGATCTAATGTTAATGATTTAATAGTAAAATCTATTTAATTTCGTATTATCTGGTATGTTGCGGGTATGTTTGGTCACTAATAAGGAAAGAGACGAAGGAGGAAAGCACAAAATGCCAGATCGGCCAACTTGTCGTGGCAAGGTATGAGAGGAGTGCACGTGTCGTAGACTACAATTTACAAAATACAAATATACACAGTAACATTTCCTATCACCGATCTAATGTTAATGATTTAATAGTAAAATCTATTTAATTTCGTATTATCTGGTATGTTGCGGGTATGTTTGGTCACTAATAAGGAAAGAGACGAAGGAGGAAAGCACAAAATGCCAGATCGGCCAACTTGTCGTGGCAAGGTATGAGAGGAGTGCACGTGTCGTAGACTACAATTTACAAAATACAAATATACACAGTAACATTTCCTATCACCGATCTAATGTTAATGATTTAATAGTAAAATCTATTTAATTTCGTATTATCTGGTATGTTGCGGGTATGTTGGTCACTAATAAGGAAAGAGATGAAGTAGGAAAGTACAAAATGCCAGATCGGCCAACTTGTCGTGGCAAGGTATGAGAGGAGTGCACGTGTCGTAGAC
The DNA here is from genome assembly GCA_910593735.2 of Ectemnius lituratus. NCBI lineage: Eukaryota > Metazoa > Arthropoda > Insecta > Hymenoptera > Crabronidae > Ectemnius > Ectemnius lituratus. The sequence goes on from OU343034.1 coordinate 22,740,463, forward strand.
TACAATTTACAAAATACAAATATACACACTAACATTTCCTATCAACGATCTAATGCTAATGATTTAATAGTAAAATCTATTTAATTTCGTATTATCTGGTATGTTGCGGGTATATTTGGTCACTAATAAGGAAAGAGACGAAGTAGGAAAGCACAAAATGCCAGATCGGCCAACTTGTCGTGGCAAGGTATGAGAGGAGTGCACGTGTCGTCGGTGGCACGGTGGATATCTATGCGGAAGCGCACTGCTCTCCTGGTGCTCTCTGTCGTCGAGACACGAGAGAGAGATAGACAGAGAAGGAGAGTCACGGCTCTTCCTAGCAGTTTCTCTTTACCTAAGGACATGTCCCGCATGTACGCAGAGGCCTGCTCCCGGCGACCTGTTACGTGGCCATGATGCTCTTGTTTCGGAGAGCGGCAGCGAGACACGCTTGCCACCGCTCTTACCGGGACATTGATTCATCCTGGTCCTTCCATGTCTCCGGTGCAATTGTGACCGTCTTCACCACGTGCACCAACTCCAACGTACCCCCGCACTTGTCGTGATACGCGTACGTGGGACGCATGTGGAGCTAGTTATACAGGGTGGTCCAATTAAAAGGTCTTTTACAGGATGAAAATGAAACATGGGAGTAATTTCATCTAAAATTTGTATCTTCGATTTCTTCACCCCCTCTTTTTTCCATCGATTTTAATGGAATCTTCACTTTCTATCGCTGTCTTTCTATCATCGATCCCTTTATTTGACTTCTTCATTTTCCAAAGATTTTTTTACTGCGATGTTATTCTTATCTCTTGCGATCGGTCAAATTATACCGGGCTATGCTAAAACTCCATCGTTGTAATTTGTGAGGATCGGCTCATTAAAAGTAGATTAGCTCGAGCACCCTGAAAATTGGTACACGTACACTGGGTGCTTGAGACAGGCGCCTATTGCTAAGTGGACCACCCCGTATACGCGTAGTCGAGATACACCTTTCGATCCCGAGACGTAGTTCAACTCTCCTGTGCGCGGCTGGTATCCTCGGCCCGTTCCTCGAGGCACGACCGATGATTATCTCCGCGCTCGGTTTGAACCACAAAGCGCGGCAGTCCCACGCACGCCTTGTCGAGTTATTAATCGCCACATAATTCTACAATTACAAAGGTTAATCCGGCGTTTTCACGCTCTGCGCTGGCACGCCGTGGGTGCTGCGACAGAGCGAGCACCCGATCTCCTCGCTTGGGAAATCGAAGGGTCAACGAGAAAGGACCCTAGAAACTTGAAGAACTGGTAACTAAACATAGTGTCATCTTACCCCCTGTTTTTTATTTCTATTATTCCTGTCAGATATTTCAATAAACTAATTAAGACTATCGATTCAAGCCAGTGTTAATAAACAAGTTTATTTATATCCAAATCTATGTTGTAACACAGTTAGTTCGTCGATAAATATATACAATTCTAGTAATATCTCCATTCAAAGTAATCAGCATACAATTCTTTAGAGGAGTCTTTATCGATATGAAGGAATTATTAATTTATACCTGTCAATCTATTGAAAAAGAAAAGTGACGGTGTCGAGCAGCATTCGATCACAAGCAAGGTACAACCCTGTCACTAGTCAGACAGTGAACTTTCGTAATCCAAAGTACCAGACGCGCGAGCGCGCGTACTTGGAGCACAAGTAAGGAGAAACAAGTTACCAGGTAACAAGTACTAAGTTGCAAGTAATGAGCCCGGTGACCTGTACTCGAGGAATGATGAATTGTGTTGGGGAGGCTGAAGCAGATAAGCTTCGCTTTCCTCTCCGAATCCCGTGGGCGCGAGATAGCGCGATCTATATCGGGGCATTAGAATCGCCGGTATATCCGATGGAGAGCCGATTTGATCAGTCGGCAGAATATCCGAACGCGCGCGCGCGCTTGCGTTCAATGCTACATTACAACCAGAGGCGAGTCGTCGCGGGAACGCTGTTGGAATGATTAATTGTGAATTCTCCGCGGGAATCCTTTCGCTCTGTATCTTCGTATATATGTATACACTGACCGTGCGTTTGTGTGTATGTATGTGTAAGAGAGAAAGAGAGCTCTGGGCAACATTGGCTTATCCTGAATTTCCCTTTGTCCAACCGAGAGCAGTCCTGCCACTATTTGCCAGCAGCAGCTCTCTCTCTCTCTCTCTCTCTCTCTCTCTCTGCGGGTAATAAAAGGTGGTAAAAGGTACAATGGTTCCGCGCATTGTCTCGTAATAAATGATTACGTTTGTCCCGATATATACACACATACAGTGTAGAGTGCACGTCGGGCGCCTCTCGATTCCGAGTACGACCTCGCTCCGTGAGAACACCGGACTCTCACCAAGCACTGCTACGAAAGCCACTGAGATAAATCTTTCGATGCCGAGGGTGCTTAAGAAGGCTCGATCAATTAAATGTGACTTTTTGTCTCAACAATCGGCGAGAATGTCAACCAAAGTTGCATAGATTGCCCACTTTCCCCTCTTTGCACTCCTGGCATTTCCAGAGTCAGACGTTCCTCGGATAGATTGGAATTATCAGAAATTCTTAGACGCTGGTTTATGTAAAAGTGATTAGTTTGTCTGCGAATGTCCGAGACACATGGAATTCAGATAAATTCTGTTCTCCAAGCGATAAGCTGTTAAGTTGTATACGAAGCTACTGGAATTGGGAGAGAACTAGCATTTATAGAGGGTTTACTTCCTCTTAGGATGTGTGTTGCCTTTGGATTTCTCACAGTTCGGATAAAGAAGTCTTATCGTCTAATGTTCCAACGTGCTAGGGCGTCGAGGAAGATCTTGGACTTTCCTAATATTAGTTTCCATGAACCGCGGTGTACAACACCGGGGGATCTTTAACTACACTCGGTCTCACGATAAGACTGGAATGTATCGAACATTAACGCGACGCAACGCACTCGAACGAAACCGCGCTCGAGTACTTGCCAATTGGCAAGCGTCCTGCCGTTGGAAGAACAGTTTGCAATTGGCAATTGAGTGGCCCCTCGTAACTGGCTGCGGAGCAATGTCTATCGTCCGGCGTAAATACTTTGGCCGATGACGCAGAGCATTTTCTCGTTAAAGTCGGAAGCCTATCGCGAATATTCTAAGGGAATAGCATGGCCTCCATGAAATCGGGGACCAATTGAAACGGACGATGGACTCTCAAGAATGTTTCCTCTCACCGTAAGATTTGCGCTAAAGGAATTGCTACAATTTTCTATAAAAAAAAAAAAAAAACAATGTCAAAGGCGACACAGGCTTCACTCGCAATGGAACTCGTAGATTGGCATCAATGTCAATAGATTATTATTGTATATCGTACAAATTTTCATCGCGTTGCAGCAAGTTGAAATTCCTTTAAGTATTTTACATTTGGTATGCAGGACGTATAAAGTTCATTATCGATCGAACCACGTTCTTCTTGATGCAGCAAAGGAGTCTTAAGCGAGTGAATCTAGTCGCCAGGTGTGAAAAGAGGTGAGATAGGAGACTTTCCGTCGACAAGTTCTCTCACAGAAGCATTTCACGGTGCCGCTTTATACCGGAGACTCAACGGTGTCCCTTGCACTCTTGGACAGCCGTGCAAATCAAAGTGGTAAGCGTGTGCGATTTTCAATTCACGCGCCATTGAGGAAATAGATATCTATTAGGAGGAAAGGGAAAATTATCCGAGCGCGGAGAGGTTGAGAGTAACTGACTTGTGCCTGTCGGATTGCAGGTGTAATACTAAGTGCGCCAGCACTCTATGACTTGTTCCCTCGCGATGCCAACCAGTTTCCTTCATGTATTTATGAGCGATTATATTAAACAACCGATCAAACTACTGTGACACAAAAGTAGTCGAACTCGAAATACTTCTTTGCCAGGAATTCGATACTTTAGTAAATTCGAAAGGAATCCGATGAAAATCAATGATACAGAATTAGTTACACAATATTTATTTCGACTTTCCGTGAATCATATTTCTTTAGGCAATTTAAAACATTACCTCAGCAACAGGTAATGTAACTTTAATAGGAGATCTCATAGTTTGACAGGCTGGTTTCGCATTGGCGAGGCATTCGCTAAGGAATCCATAAGGGGAGCCTGTGAGAGCGAGTCTCGCCGTGACACAGTTATGTTAATTAAATCCAATGGGGTCCACCAGCGATGACTATCTCGCGCGCGCGCGCACGCACGCACGCACACGCAAGAGGATCGCAAGGATTTGCGCTAAATGACGACTGGTTTTCCACGGGGTTCACGGTGGGTAGCGCTCGAGTGTTAATGAGGACTATTGCCCGGAACGTTCGCCGAAGGAAGGAGAGCTCGCAACACTCGAGAAAGGAGGAGAGACCCCTCGACGATCTTAGAGCGCGGGAATACAGGACGCGTGAGCGCGCTCAAAGCCTGGAACCGTATTAGAAAATTAATACCTGCCATGTAAGATTTCCGCGTGGAAGGAGTGGTCAACCTGGTGGAATGAAAATTTATCAGCGCCGAGATTCGAACGACCCAATCATCGAGAACCGCTCGGACTCTGGAATCGTTGTAAATATAATGTTGTACAACGATTTGCAAATTCCGTCAATCCATAGAAACTACATACGCAAATCTACTACAGAAGCTGCAAGAAATGCTAAGAAATTGTAAACAGGACTTAGAATACTGCTGCGCACACTCAGAAATGCTTTCCTGCGTTGGTTCAGTTTGTCCCATGACACTTGGGATTTATCGGCTCTAAAAAGAAGCCGGATACATAGCGTCACTTGGCTGTGTCGCAGTGTATGATTAACGAGGGGCGATCGTTCTCGGCCAATTACGGCTACTACCGATATCGCGGACTATCCCGTCGCGCTCCAAAGATTCTCCTGGTATCCTGATTTACACACGGTTTGCATCCGAGTTCCAATCGATCCCCTTGCTATTTCGTAATACCTTACATTCAACCTTAACGTATTCAGTTCTATTTTGTTCGGTAATCTAACAGTATTCCAATTAGTGAAAACTTTATACAATTTTTCTAAGATTCATATAACAATAAATCTGACACAATCCTTTTAATAAATTTATTAAATAGCAGTTGATAAGACTTAATAAATTCATTCTTGATTCTTTGGATTCTTCACGAATTATACTCACTATACATACGCACACGGGAACCACCAAGACTTCCCATTGTCTGGTGGAAGCGTTTACACGCAAGATGAGCCATTAGCCGATCATTAAGAACGGGCGATCATCGAACTAAACGTGCAATGATCCCCAGGATTCCACGGGCTTTTCTCGCGCGGGTTCGCAGCATGCTTTCGCAGCGTTGCACGGCACGCAACTTTCGCGAGTGGTAGGTACTCATTAATCAGCGGGCGCAGTCGACACGTAGCGTTTATTAAGTACGAAGCGAGCGCGCTCGAAGTGTTAATCAACGAGGAGTGTATAAGTGTGTAAGGTAGAAGAGGTAGTAGTTGCAAGCATGTGCAAGTGGCTCTGGCTCTTTAATACTCCGCACACGACATGCGTGCTCGTAATAAGCTTGGACTTTTGTTCTAGGATAACGGTATCCTCCGGACACCTGCCATTTCCGAGGCGATCCTTGCCAATGCCCTCGAAGAAAGTCCTCCTCCCCCTCCCCCCCCCCCCCCCCCCCCACCGACTTTTACTCGATTGCCATGGCTCAAGCGCCGTGAAAGGATAATTAAGCTGACGCGCACTGCCGGCAACAAATTGCTACTACCATCCACTTCCATGAGAAATGTGACTAATTGTAAGTAAGTCCATGGGGCCTCCTCCTCTCAACCAAACGGGAATCTCTCTTCAGACTTCTATCCTTTCTCTTTCCTATCTCTGTCTCGCGCGACTCTTTTTTTCTACCAGCGTAGACTGCGAGTCGGCTTATCGCAATAAGATAGGGAAACGTGCGGACGTGGGTGTGGTGGACGTGGCTGAGGATTAGCGTCGAAGGTGCCAGTCTCCAAGTTTTCCAGGGAGTTGCCTCTTAGGCTAGGACGATATCGAATTCCAGTGGCCTCTTGTTGGTCCAGGAACCTTTTCCCCTCAGGCTCCTAATAATTCTACGATGCCGCCTACGTTCGCCGGAAAGGCAACGATGATATTTTCCAAGAAATCGACGCGTTCTATAAGATGGTTGAGTGTAGGTATGTTTCCGCGAGTGTACTTACAATTAGGTAGATAGCTTCTCATCTGTGGCATCCGGTGATTTAAGGGAGCGAGATAAGACGGGCGAGTCCAGTAATCTTTGCTTCTGTACAATTCATTTATCGGTTGGTACAACCTGCTGCGCTCTTCGATTCTCGCTAATGATCTCGAGATCATCGCTCCCCTTGCCGCATTTTGCATGCTCATGCATGCGTAAGTCTGAGGGCAGCGGGATGCGATTATAGTATGTGCCGGCGGCTGGCTGGCTACCTGTGCACGTGTCACTGTTGACCTCGCCCGAGTACAGATACGCACGGACTATGTCTATCGGACCAGATCGACCAATGCCTGAATCGCGGCGTTGCCTTGCCGGAAACTCGAGATAATTAGCGGGGATGCTACGATCGCGTTCCGGCACCAGCTTGACCCTTCTCGATAAAAAGATGCCGCGCGCGCGCGCGCGCGCGCACACATTGCTAGAAACGAGTTTGAAAGCAGAGATTAATTGTGATAGGCTGGCTTATCAGTGCTCCCTTAAGGTATCTCTGACGTCGGGTTAATTGATTTGTGATTGAGACGCCCGACTACTTATCGGTAGACCGAAGCAATTAATAAATGTACGGGATTGTATCAATATCCTAGGAATCTTCCTCTCCTCTCTTGCTAATATAAAGAGAAAAAGAGAAGAGTGGGGAAGAAGAATGTGCAACAAGTTAAAATGGTACTGCTCTGTAAGATGCTGCTATTCGCAGCCACTGGTCCAATTATCCTTAAACAATTAAGTTCCGCATAGCGCAAATTAACGAGAGAGAGTGGCGTTTCCACCGAGGTATTTCCTTATCGTTAGCCCCCCACGGTGCGATTAATATCACCAGTTAACAGGTAACCTTAGGAGATCGGGTTCCATAGTCACTGTGGAAATTGTCTCTGACGATAGTCGTGCACGGCTTCCCTTTCACTGCAGTTTCCCAAGTGCCAATGGTCCACTAGGTTCAATATAAGTATACCATATGCTATAGTATAATTGTCGGTGGATTTGATTTGGTAATTGGGAGCACGAACGGTGGGAGAACAGTAGTGAGAAATGCCAATACTTGAAGTACTTTACATCTGACTCGCAGCTTCCTTATTGGGGATCTTTTTCACGGCAGATTGATTCTTGCCTCGAAGGATAAGAGAACAAGGCTGTCGGCTATCGAGGACGATGACAAAGGAGGGTGAGGACGCGCCTGTCAAGTCCCCACTGAATTACCATAACTCGACGGGATTATCTTTCGGGCGCGGAACATCTCCATCGCGTTGCTGCCGCCCGTAAATATAATCCGATAAGCGAATTAAGATTAGCTCGACCTCTGACGAGTGCCGCTAAGTGACTATCGACGTTTGCAGTTTGCATATCGGACGAATTTCGGTGACATGGAACTTCGTGAACACAAAGTACGTTCATGACAAAGTCTTCCTTTCTACGGTATATTCTTGTCGAAGGTTCTGGGACTTTAGTGAATGGTGTATGAATCGATTGTTTGAATATCGAAATGAAGAGAAAACATAGAACCAGTAGCAGAAATGCTGGAATTGTACTGAAAACACTTCAAAACAGTCTTCTGAATAATTGATCCCATCCAATTCTGGCGGTTTCTTTCATGTTTTCCAGTCTTCCCGACTATTTCAAGGGCTGAAATTTGGTAGAGAATGTTTTCTTACATCAAGGAAGAAGTGATATAAATTCCAGAGCCCCAGCCCAAAATTCATTTTTTCGCAAATTTTTGCATATGTACCCCTTCACAAATTTTCGATTTTTCGAAGGTTCTCGGATTTTGACGAAACTTCATAGATCGATTGTCTGAGTATCAAAACGAAAAGAAAACATGAAACCAGTGGCAGAAATGCCGGAATTGTACCGAAAACACATGGGAAATCGATCCTGAATAATTCGTTTTCACGGTTTTTCCCATGTTTTTCATACTTCCCGTCATTTTCCGGGGCTGAAATTTGGTGGGGAATGTTTTCTTGCATCAAGGAAGAAGTGATATAAATTCCAGAGCCCTAGCTCAAAATTCATTTTTTCGCAAATTTTTGCATATGTACCCCTTCACAAATTTTCGATTTTTCGAAGGTTCTCGGATTTTGACGAAACTTCATAAATCGATTGTTTGAGTATCAAAACGGATATAAAACATGAAACCTGTGGCAGAAATGCCGGAATTGTACTGAAAACACATGGAAAACCGATCTTGAATAATTCATTTTCGAGGTTTTTCCCATGTTTTTCATACTTCCCGACATTTTCCGGGGCTGAAATTTGGTAGGGAATGTTTTCTTGCATCAAGGAAGAAGTGATATAAATTCCAGAGCCCTAGCTCAAAATTCATTTTTTCGCAAATTTTTGCATATGTACCCCTTGACAAATTTTCGATTTTTCGAAGGTTCTCGGATTTTGATGAAACTTCATAAATCGATTGTTTGAGTATCAAAACGGATACAAAACATGAAACCAGTGGCAGAAATGCCGGAATTGTATCAAAAACACATGGAAAACCGATCTTGAATAATTCATTTTCGAGGTCTTTCCCATGTTTTTCATACTTCCCGACATTTGCCGGGGCTGAAATTTGGTGGGGAATGTTTTCTTGCATGAAGGAAGAAGTCATATAAATTCCAGAGCCCTAGCTCAAAATTCATTTTTTCGCAAAGTTTTTAAGGAAACTGGCACTGACTGAAAAGTTTAGTAGGCAGTATGCAATGTGAAGTTAACAATTCCTTCGGACAACGGTTGACTTTTGAATGGTACAGTACTGATACAACTACTTTAATCGGGCTTGCATACGATACTACTCATTACTTCGCCTCAATAGCCACGCACGTGACACTCTTGGCGGATTGCACGACTCATTAAGATCGAACACTCCCTCAAAATCTGATGCCTTGCTACACCTATCGTATGACAGAAATCTGCCTCGGCCGAAGTATCAACTTTCACGAGGTGGACACTCAAGTTTAAGAATGCACGACGAGTATGAAAGGCCTCTTCCGAGTGTACATAAAATGACTAGAATTTCTATGTTTAATTATATCTATAATTGAGGTTGTGGATCGGTGCCATTGGTCGTCTGGCATACTTGTAACCATCGAAGATAACCAGCGCGACTATAACTTAGCATTTGTTCATTCGAGTTGCTGAAATATGTGGTAATAAAGTGCATGTACATTTGACTGCTGTGACACTCGGTGTAAAACTGTGCCGTAGTTCCACGTGATTCGATAAAGTACTCTTACTCGGCTGCCATATAGAGGTAACTCCAAGCATGTCCACTTACCTTAAGGTAAGTAAACGTATGCACGCTTGCGTTGGCTCGCGAGCGAGCGCGCGCGCGCGCGCGCGTAGCCCGGCTATCTAGAAAGGCGAAAATTCCAGTGTGTCCCGCGCGCCGCGACGCACTCGCTCGGCGAAGTAGCATTTAAATCGATCTATATGCCATATAATTTCTCACGCCGGGTCTCGACCTCCCATGCATGAGTTAAGCGGCGGGACCGAAGAGAGCGACCGAGAGCGACTCGACGCGGCGTGTCGACCTGTTCCCACGGGCTCCGGGGCGCGAAATTCTCGGACAGCCGGCGTGTCATCGGCGTACCGACGCTTTATATTGGACCGGCTTCCTCGTAAGTACGCGCCTTTACGAGCCTCACGGGAAACATAGCCGTTAAAGCGACCTCCGGATCTCCTTCCGGACTATTCTCAAAGAGGAAGAGAGAGAGAGAGAGAAAGACAGAGTACCTGTAATCGGGGAAAAAGAGTTGAGTTTAGAGTATGAAAGGATACTTTCTCCGCGATTTGACTATCCTTGCTGTAGCAAGCATGTTTGCCTTGCCCTTCTCTTCTAATTATTCTCTCCATGAAAAGCACGAACGCTCCTCATGAGCGTCGCTAAATACTGTTACTCGCGATAGAGCAACGCGTCGCTTTTGTGATAGGCTGTAAGAGTGTTTAGAGCTCGGGGAAAGATATCTTCCTTTCGATCTAGATGTACTTTTAAAATAATACGTGAAAGTATCTCTTGATAAAATCTTATCTTTGTTTGGCAACTTCCTCGATACTTGGATTGTAATTGTAAGGGGTGAAAAGTTTATGAAATGGAATGATAATGGGAGTCGCCTTTTAAGTGGAGTACTTTGAAGAATACTTGGCGACTACTGAGAATTATTAAAGCGCATCCCTTCCGAGGAATTAGAAAGGTCACGAAGTGGCGAAGATCGACTAGTCACGAGACAGGACCTTACTCGAGCTATTTCAATCGTGAAGCGTCGTCGTTCAAAGTGTTCTGGATAAAAGGAGCAATAAATTCGCTTTAGCTATCTTGCCTCCGTCACGGACGAAAGCTCGAAAGTGGAATGATATTATCGATTGATTTGTTAAATTGCCTGATCGCTCGCTCGTAAATACTATCTGATTGCGACACGCCGTGATACTCGTTCACCCGAGTGTCTGAATCACAGACAGTCGAGAGATTGAATTCATTAATCCAACGGAACTCTTGTTCCATGGTCAGCGACAGGGATCTATGAATGTTTATCTACTTGCTCCATTATGTACTATTATCCTATACAATTGTAATGCGATCGCTTATTAATCATGGCATAATTATACTTCGACACTCAGAGATTGCGGACAACTGTAATATATGTTGAGATAGTCCAAGTTTATTCAATATTTGGAAATGCCTAGCTCTCAACTTTTCAACACATAACAATTCTGTATTTTAATCTCAACTAACTTTAAAAATCCCAAACTCAAGATCTACCAACATCAAAAATCTTTACGTCCCCGAATTGCCAATATTCAGATATCCCAAACTCTAAATTCTAAATCATTTGAAAATCAAAGGATTCTAAAAAGCAATAAGCCAACTGTTGTACGAGTTAGTTCCCAGTGCACGAGAACTGGGACTGATGAAGCAGTGCAGCATTGTCGCACCTCGGCTCGCCGGGTCACGTCTCAGGAGAGCAGGTCTCCGAACGAGCGTCACGAAGCCACGTGAGCGGAAGTACCAGTACCAAGCAACTCGGTGACGGTGACACGGAAAACGGCGAAGGCAGTGGAGGCTTTCGTGACAGAGTGACATGCTCGCTTTCTACCCCGACTGGCAGGGTCATCTCTTCCCGGGCGCAGAGACACGGCAGCTGCCAATCGTGAATGGTCATCGCACGACTCCATTGTTCCGCTATGACGAGGAGGACGATACTGCGATACCTTCGAGTCCGGCATTCAAGGATTCAGTGAGAAACTGACCCTTCACCCAGACTTCTCGCCACGACACCTTCTTTCCGGGACTTTGCTCGCTTTTCTCTTTACAAGACTATTAACTCTTTTACTACCGCATACTCTTTCTATTTTATCAGTAAAATTTACTGCTCGTATGCATACGATTTGCATTTAAAGGATTAAATCTAAGGTCCTTTAAACATCGAATTTATTATGCGAATTTTAAACATGTACTAATACGTGCGAAATAGAAAATATTCGGAGACTAGGGTTAAACTGACACAGATTCCCTCGTAGAATGGCACCCGCACAGGACACGCATTTTTCCATGCCATCGGCGGAAATAGGTGGGTGGCTGGTTGAAAAGCCTTAACGGGACCGTTCGCATGTGAAACCAGAAACGCACGGAGGCAGTGAAATTTAGTGCCGGCGAAGGGATAGAAAGAGAAAGAGAGAGAGAGAGAGAGAGAGAGAGAGAGAGAGAGAGAGGGAGAAGGACTGTTTCCGCGGCAGACGATATATTCGAGTATTATTCACTTCCTCCGCGCGCGCTAGAGTCGACGACCATTCTTCTATAAATCACGAAGGAGAGCCCAGTCAATGATACAGCTCGGTATGGACGTGTTCACTCTCTCGCACTATGAATCATGCGGCGAAGTTGTCAAGTCGAACAAACACTCTCCCATATAAGTGTACTTCCTTCTCGAATGATCGGAACCGGCCAAGTTGTACGTCGAAGTGGTGAGAAAAATCGATTGGATAATGGGGATGACAATAGAACGGACGTCTTCCGGTGGTGGATAAACAGTAGAGAGTATTCAGAGTGTGGCGGTCGAATATTGAAATGGCAAGGCTAAGAGGACGGTTGCTGGAAGAAGGGAGCAGTGCGATGGTGTAACTATAAGGCCTCCTCTTCTCTAGTTACGGTTCTGTCATTATGGTGAATCGCAGCAATGAAGCGTCCGTCTCGCGCTCGATTCAAACGTCGAGATACACAACAGGCCATCCGGCGACTCCTTCCTCTCTCTGACAGACTTCCTTGCTCTTCTATGCCTCTCTTTCTCTCGTTCTCTATCTATCTCTCTTTCTCTCTCTTTCTCTCTCTCTCTCTCGGTTTGCTCTTGGCAGTCGCTCGAGTCCCGCGGGAATAGATTCGAGCCTGAATTATTCGCCGGCTCGCGATTCCCTCTTGTCTCCTCTTCTCGCGTGGCGCTATCGCAACGAGAAATCGACTGGGGCGTCTCGGCTTCGCCGCTAAATTGCCGGGTGGCAGCAGAGCCCGCTTCTACTATGTATACGTGGAGAGAAGAGCGTGATAGACGCGCCAACACCTAACGCCAGTCACGGTGTCTTCAGCCACACCATTGTGCCTTTCAATGTCCGAAGGCAAACGCTTATTTACCTGCATTCGCACACCGATCCCATCATCGTCCTCATCCACCAATCAAGAATATCTTTCGGTAATGTAACCAGTCCAATGTTCTAGATCGAGTATTGTCAGATCATTTTAACTCTTAATGAGTATGATGTATTTTTAATTCTGTGTTATCATATGCGATGTAATTATGAATAATTTCATCAGGTAAGAAGTAGTAATTGTTAATACAGGATAAATTAGAAATTTATGTTGAGATATTCAATTCATGCTAAGTCAGAATTTGCACGCTGATGTATTTGAATACAATGTCTAATGATTCTAAGAGGATCTTTTATTAATGGACTAACGTGTTCTCAATCGATGCTGAAGAATTCCGATAGCTCATCGACTAATTCACTCGGATCATTTAGTAATCCATTCTAATCTGATGCGTACACCGCATGTATCTCATCCAGTGTTTATGTTCACCGAGTGTATCGCATCACGCGATCCAATCCCTTTGTTCGCCTGCAATTATTCACGTTCTCGGGGGCGGAGGCTACACGCGTTCCCATTATTTTCCCATTTTCCCTAGCGATTTCCAAAGTAAGTTCAAACGGCACGAGCCTCTACGGAACCAGGTCAGAGATGGAACGATAGCAACCGCAATTGGTGGTGTGACCGAGTGCCAAGGAATCGTAATACTGGTGTTCCAATAATCGAAGGTTGCATTGTTTCGTATCAGATTAATAAAGCAATGAGAATTAATCTAGTTTATAAATTTGTGAAAGCCAGTATTGTGCGAAGAGTTTTTTTATGCTTCGTTTGATCCGTTATAACCTGCGAAGAGTCCAGTGGCACGCGTATGCATAAACTACCAAGGTTAATTCTTCCGGCACGCGTCAGTATGCGAACCAATAAGCTTCCAACTTATTCCCATCAATCGCTTGCTAATAGGTTCACACTATCCATGGATTATTCCTTAATGAGGCATCGGATACCAATGAATACTGTTTGCAGAGTTGGTTGGCGGGCGGGAAAGATCACTTTCCACGCAACTACATTCTAGGTATATTTAAGTACGCAGGTCGTGGCAGCTATCTCACGCTTGTATCTCCCGCCGCACACGCGGCCAAACACAACGCGGTTTGTGCGCGCGCGCGCGCGCGAGCGCGCAATCGGATGGCCGGGCTTTCGTCGAACAAAAGACGCGCGCGAAATCATAATCGTGCGATTCTAGTGAAATATATGCGGATTGGGAATCCACCGGACAAAGGGAGAGCGCGTGGAAAGGTGAAAAACTTCCCAGGGCTCTTTAGCATCCACCTGTTCTTGCCAACATTGCGTGGCGGTTTCCTTGGAACAGCATTCCAGCTCGCCTTGACCCGCAACCAGTGCAGAATATCTTCAAGGGTTACTTGATGGTCACCATTAAGTAATCCAAAGTTGAGAATTAAAGTGCGTATGATTCCATTCCAGTTAAATACGAAACATATAATTATCAGATGATAATTGACACATTTACTTAAAATAATCAATCATGAATGATTTAAATTCGAGAGCCGTCCATTCGACAATTGTACAGGAATTCATCGAAAGTCTAATTAAGGAGAGAGTGAAGGTCTACGCCATTGGTAGGACCCGCAGGACTTGTGTCGAGGGCGAGCAGGCAGGGACCTCGGTTGTAAGGATAGCGTTGGTTCCCATCCTGTGAGGACACGGGCGATTCGATTCCAACGTCGGACGTAAGACGTTTATAAGCGAGTGGAGTGTGTACCTCCTACGTACGGCGCGGCGTGCCGTATAGCAGAGCCACTTGACAGCTGTCACCTTCCTCGAGGGGGCGACAAGACACGCCGAGTCGCCAGTGATTCATCCGCCGCAGGGGGGCACGAGGATCCGGCGACCTCCTGTCAAGGATTCCCTTCGTCGCATACCGCCTGCCCAGAGGTGACATCCTCCTCTCTCGCCACTCTCTCTCCCTCTCTCTCAGAGAGCAGAGATTTAATCGTCGACAGTATGTACGACGATCCACACGGACTTCTCTTTCCTCTCCCCGAATGAACCTCCTCTTACATATAATGTACGCCGGACTCTGGAATTCGACTCGCCGATTTCGATGTTTCCTTCATTCGCTCTGCACGCGATGTAACGCGCACCTATTATACACTTCTCCACGCTTCAATGTAATACCCATGCTTATTCAGCCTTTGAACTACTTTGCACCAACTTATTCTACGAATCTCTGCCTCTTGTACCATGGAAATCCAGGATAACCTAGTGCCTTGTCTTTCTATTACTTTAAGTGAAAAAGGTTCTGTCATTACTTCCGATAAAGCGAAGACATATGATTATATGTCGTGAAAAGTAGTTGACAGTAAATGGGTTGAAACTCGAATAGGGTGAAAGTAAAATAAGCGTTTATTTGGTGAAAGGAAGTAATTTATAGAGAAGTAAGTCTCACGAATTAAGACGAAGGAATGATTGGGCAGAAGTCGATGCATTATAATCGACGATACAATTGACTCAGCGTGGAAGGCCGTTCTAGTGTAAGGTGAGAACGTGACCCCGTAGTACAATGTAGTACCTGATGCCGGGTCAGAGGGAGTCGAAGAGCGTAAAGCCGGTAACGTAACTTACCAGGGCTTCGTTAGCTAATGGAATTACTTTAACGCAATGACACAGCGATTACATAATTGCAGGTCTCTCCCTCTCTTTCTCTCGTTCTCGTTGACTCGGTGTCGTTGAGCAACAGCCCCATTACTTTTCTTCTTCCCTCGGCTGCTCTCGCACTCTTATTCTTCCTTGCTCACGCTCTTGCTTTCCCGTTCTCTACCGAGAGTGTTCTGTCGCCTATCTCTCGCTCGCTTCTCCCTACTATCTATCTAACTATGCAGACTTGCTAGCCCGTCGATTATTCTCCGCAGACAAATGACACTGCATGGAGTAACGAACGAGCGCGAACGGGGGCGGCTAAAGCGTTAGTCGAACGCTTCGTCCACGCGTGACTCTCCTGATTGCATTGCAGCTGAACTCGTAGTCGGTAGACACATACCTATTTTCTGCATATCATTTTAAGATACGCTTTTTGCGAAACTCTACTACTTACTTCCTGGCATTAAACGCTCGTGTCTCGTTGACATTTCAGTTGGCAGTTAGGTCGCTCGCCATCGCTCCAATTTGTTTCTTTGCCCTTACGGTAACGCGACTTCCAGGACAGAAAATGCCAGGCAACGTCTGCCGACATTTGCGCCGCTTACTGCTTAGTTATACTTAGTTAGACGGTGACTTATCTTCGCACGAATGTAAATCAAACAGGCCACGAGCGTCCACCGCGAAACTTGTGACTGTCAATGAATACCCGAGTAAGAAAGGTAGTTGGTAGAGTCGCCTGGCGAGGATTAGAAATGGACATATAGGTTAAGTAGGTCTTGGATAGTTGGACTTGCTTGGATACTTGTGAGAGGATAAATTCGTATTGGAAGAAGCAGAGTGTCACGGCGGTGAGAGGAAAGCGAGGAGAAGAGACGCGAGGCAAGGCGGCATCGAAGTGAGCGTACTTGGCGACGTAATAAGGTCGATAAGCCTCTCTGAGAGGAAGGTGGAGGTTGTATGTTGCTGAGATGGAAAGAAAGGAGCCGACAGGAGGAGCGCGGGACTGAAAGGGACACAGGCCGACGCGCCTATCGCCTCTTTACACGGTGACATCAGAAAGCCCTGTGGAAACGTGTCATTGTAGGAGAATTATCCCTGCCGGTGCAAACTCTGCCGCCTCCTCTTTTACCAGTGCCGTGTCTCCACTGTCTACGTCCGGCGCGCGAGAAGCCGACGAGAGCGGGAGCAATGCCAACGACAGGCCGGCGTTAATCACGCCACGTGGATGGCCGTCTACTTGTCCCCGTGAATCCTCGATATATCAGTGTCCATTAAATCCAACTTGGAATACGTGCAATTTATGTACCTTCTCGCTCAGTGATCAGCCACGCTCCAAAATCCAGCCGCTCTCTGCCCGGCACGATTCACTCACTCTAACCTTACTTTGTCTGGTGAACTACTTTCCTCGTTCTGACCGTCTCAGAACTTTCAAGCTCCTCTTTGCTACCCAAAAGTCAACTGAATACGAAAATCTAGAAAAACCTGGCTGATTAAACCAAGATTCGGTTAAGGTTCATCCAAGCATACAGCTCTTTGTTAATGAAGAGTATAATCTCGTCACATTTGCGAAGATAGCTTCATCAAGACCTAAAGAGCAAACTCCAATCTGGAGTTCCAAAGTGTCTATTCATCGGGTAAGTAAGCGCCATTTGGTGCTTGGCCCTTTTTGCAGAGGAAGAAAATGAGGAAGGTGGGGGGGGGGGGGGGGGGGTGAAAAGAAGTGTTATAAGGACGCCGTTAGAAGATGGAACCCTTTCGGTTGGTTTTCCCCGGGGTGCCAGGAGCATAAAGCTTTATGCAGGCGTTTCCATCATAGGGTCTTGGCGATTAGGGCGGCGTTGCTGTTAAAAATGCATGCAATTAGCTTGGGGCACAGCAAGGCGCCCTTAAAAGCGCTTCTTCTTCTTCTTCTTGGCAGAGAATGCTGCGCAGGAAGAGCGCAGCGCGCAACAACCCCTTCCAATGGTCTATGGTACGGCTGGGTGACAAAGTTACGATCTACCGGGTGTCGTTAATATCGGCGTCCCGGTTCGCGGAGCTCGAAAGGAAGCGGGACACGTGCATAGTGGTGGAACGAGGGAAACCGAGAGGGATGGGAAGTGGAGATGATGTGCGAGCGAGGGCGGCCGTAATGCGATTTTGCCTGAGTTACGATAAGGGCTGCCGAGCCGGCTGTGTTTTAAATCGATATATGCAGACGAGAAACTGCGCGCTCGATCACTTCTAACCTTGGTGTCGGCTCGTTCCACCTTCGTCTGATAACTATCTAGTGCTTCGCCCGCCAGAAATAGATGTAATAACGTCAAGTGCACCGTTCAAATGGGGGTTAACGCTGCACACCATCCTCCACGATCGAATCTCATTGATATCGGCAAGAATCAATTAACCGCGAGTCTTAAGAAGAACATCAGAGAAAATGGATATTGTAGGGAATTAAAACTTTGATTTATATCATTATGAAATGAATTTCTTCTTGCGTAAAATAGCCGATCGATAATAGGGTAAATTTCGAGGATAGACTGCTTGCTGAGAGAGTCATCAAGTTTCGATGATTCTCTGAGCGCGACGAGAGTCCCCGCAGGAAATTTCACAAGCGTGTACGACAGATTTCATGGTGCCCCAAAAGACTTTTAATCGGAATTCGAATCGAGCTCGGCAGACTTGGACGGTGACGATAGCGATCTGACCTCACTTTGCTCCTAAAGTGAGGTCGCGAGTGCGGGCGCGACAAGATCGAAATGGATGACGAGTGACTTCACAATGGTCCAGAGCGCCGAGATTTATGATAACGTCGATCGCACCGCCGGTCCTTCATTCATCATAAGAGGACAGTGCGACTGTCAAAATTGCCGACGCCACGGCGCAGCGTGCGAGCGTCCTCCCAATGTCCTCTGATTCCTTTCCACCTGAAAGATCTCGAATCCTTGAACACTATATCCTTTCTTACCCAACCAGCAATCTTCGTTTCAAACCAACACTACGAACTACGTATTAATTTGTCACAATTCAGACATTCCTATCGCTATATCGATCCCAGATATCGATTACTGATACCATTCCCCGACAAGCCACTTGCCCCACGTCGTACGCGATCCAATCTCCTCGCGGAGAGTAAAGTGAAATTAAACACTACTTATTGACCGACGAAAAAAAGTTCGTAAGGAGAATAATAAAATGATTAATTTTACCAGGTAGATATACATTGGAAAAGAGCATAGAATAATGTTGCGAAAGTACTTTATAATTGGCGGTGTCGAATTTACGCTGGCAAGAGGATGCACAGTGAGGCATGAGCGAGGAGCAATCACGTGAGGGCAAAACGGGAAGGATTAGACCTTGGCAATCGGTGAGTGTAATAGTGGGTACACGCAATTTCTCTTACATAGTGTAATTTGTTGGCCGATACTAGCTGCTTCGACCTCACCGCCAGGTCCATTCTTCGTTTTGTCGAGAGTCCTACACTGGCGCATGTACATACCGTTAGGGCACGAGAGCGCTTCGCCTTAGTCTTAGCTATCTATTATTAGTTTCAAGTAATATGTTTTCTTACGTGGCGTCGGCTAATGCGACAACTCCCGCCGCACTCTTCCGTTTATCAGCCGGCCGTACCGTTACTGGAACGTGCTTCTGTCATCCAATTTCCACTCTAACGCGTGACTGCCCCTCGAACGCGGACGTGCGGATCGGAGCGTCAGAGTAAATTGCAAATTAGCACTTTTTACCTTTGCTGCACATCGAGCTATACTCGCGCTCTCCTTTTCTCTCTTTCTTTCTCTCTCTTTCACTCACTCCCTCTCACCAGGAAGTCACCCACTGTTGCCAATGAATCTTGCTTCAGCTGTTGGTCCTCGGAGTCTGCTACCTTTTACGAACTCGACACGTCTCCATTACCATGGACGACATTCCATTGGAGGACGGTTTTCTCTTATCCGAAAGAGCAACTCAACCCATTTATACGAAGCGTACAATGTTTCAAGAGTTACATTACTCGCTGGTTTTCTGTGCAACCCTAACCAAGCTAGACTACATCATTCCAGCCGACATCCGGTAATCCAGTAGCCAGACATTGGAAAAAAAGTCTCTGCGACTTTGTCCGAGTTAATTTCCAGGCTAATCAATTTCCCTGATGGAGCGTGCTTGTGCCGAGGATGAAGAAGCGATCGTTGGCTGACTTTAAACAGGCCGAGTCGTCGGACGAGAAAATAAGAAGCGGTCTTGATCGGGCGCAGTAAGAGAAGAGCGGACGTCGCAAGAAGAAGACGAAGAAGAAGAGCGAGCGAGCGGGAGAGGAAGGAATACCGGAGAAGCACTCGCCTAATGCATGCATGGAAGCCGATACATGGTGCGCGCCATGGCGGAGGAGAGGGAGAGCATTGACAGTTTTTGTTCGGTGTCATTATGACGGGCGACGGCACAAAAGACCGTCGTCGACGAGGCCAGCCATCCGTGACGAGAGTGCGTCCGAAAGAGTTGAGAGCAGAGCGAGAACTGAGGGAGTCCTCGCGGATGAACAGTGAGGAAGAGAAAGGAACAGAGAGAGAGAGAGAGAGAGAGAGAGAGAGAGAAGGAGAGAGATTTGCGGATGAAGTGGAAGGTGGTGCTGGTAGGCGAGGATAAAAGAAGGATCTGCCAAGACGAAGAGAGAAGGGGAGACCGTGGGACGAACGGCTGCTGTGCTCGTTCGTTATCAAGCCGACAGAATCGCTGAGCGCGCCGGCGACACTTCCCTTTGCTCGCGTTGTCTTATGCACGCTCGAGCAAATTAATACGAGAAATACCTCGACTGCCAATCGACCGACTGAGCCTCGCCGCACATCCCAGAAGCGACCGTGCGTGTCCGCTCGGTTGCCCCTGAGAGTCG
Organism: Ectemnius lituratus; assembly: GCA_910593735.2. Taxonomy (NCBI): domain Eukaryota; kingdom Metazoa; phylum Arthropoda; class Insecta; order Hymenoptera; family Crabronidae; genus Ectemnius; species Ectemnius lituratus. The sequence continues at coordinate 22,760,731 of OU343034.1, forward strand.
ATCCTGCGGCCGGCATCGACTCCGGAAACACACCAAGCCTTAAGCAGCAGCACGTGCTCCAAACGAAACATGCATCTCGCTCGCTTCCAATCGACTACTTTCATGCGTTATATTCATTTTCTTCTCCTACTAGAGTACACATCACAGAGACTTTATACGTTGATTAGTATTTTAGTGGAAATACCATGCTGGGCGCTTTCCTATCGTAAAATTAAAGGTCTTTGAGGTTAGGTTACGAAGGGCTATCCTAGTAATGTTTTAATATTCCTGCTTGGTTGATTCCGTCGCATATCAACGTTCCTTGGGGTATTTAAAATTGTGAAATGCAACGCGAGCCTCCGTCGTCACGATAACTCCCGTGCCACGTGAAATCGGTAATCTCGGGGTACACGCTTTAATTGGACACTCGCAGGCGGTTTGACTCGATCGCTCTTGCGCAAGAGTGTCGGGATTTTGCAGAAATTGCTAATTTGTTCGGCCGATAGCTTGACTTCGTATACCAGCGCCGATACCCGACACTTCGCTGCAGTAATTACGCGACACGCTTTGCGCCGATGTAAGGAAGTACGGACTAACTCTGACTGATAGCTTTGACTATCTCAACTTACTTAACCTAACGGTAAAAGCTGATTTCTACAAGAAGCGTTACTGTAGATCCTTGTCAAAATTTCGACGTAATAATTCGACATACAATCCAGGCTGAGATCGATCTACTTGATCGATCCTTTCGATCGGATATCATCCTGTTCTCACAATATTATCTAAGCCAGTTCATTGTGAGGTAAGAAGAAGCATGCGTGTTTAACGTGTTTAACCTTGCAGGCGTAATTACCTAATCGATGCATCCGCATGAACCCCTCGCTCACTTTTTTCCACTGCTGCTGCTTTATACTTTATCTAGCAATGGAGCGTATTAAAAATATTAAATGAGAACCATCGCACGTTTTTCCTACCCGGCACGTTGGACCGTCAGCCAGAAAAACTGGGTGTGAACAGAAAAATTGGTGTTACAGCGCTCCTAGTGGGAGATTTACGTAATACGCAATCCTAACCGCATGGCAAACTTTCTCTAGATAGGAGAACGTGCGTGCCATAAACATGCCATTGTCAATGGGTCACGTGTTTCCGATAAGTTGAGTAATAAGTGCTCTTAACGGACACCCCATGCCAAATGAACACACGAAAATCAATTGGTATTTCAGTGGTCCCTGGTCTACCGGGCGAGCACTGTTCTATACCTATCAGCAATCAGGTGCAATGTTTCACTGGCTAACAAAATCAGAAATTATGAGTTATACGCAAGCCTAATGATAGTTGCGGTGTTGTATCACAGGGTTCCCTTCTATCCTTACCTGACAAACTTTCGCAAGTGTGCGGGAGAATATGTTTCTACTGCATAAAGAGTCAAAAGTATTCCTCAAAATTCTTTTCACATAAAGAAAGTCCTGTTACATAATACAAAATAGGATATTGATTTTTCGACAAAAAATGATATAAAATTAAGTGATTTTGTTGGGGAAGTTCGTAGAGAATAAAGTACAATCTAGGAAGGAGATGACTTTTTACACGACTCTGGAAGCTCGAAGATGCCCATAGACAATCAATTTGCAGGATTAGTTGGCGAAGCGATGTGATGTCGCGGTTTCAACGGCTCCGCAATGCAACCGTCGATGCGTGACACCGATGCGGAAGACCACAACAGAGAATAGCCGCCGCTGCCGCTGCCGCGTGCTACTGTGTATGTGCTCGAGTTTACCGCCAGTAGGCGAAAAGCTTGCGTGCCACCGCTCGTGTCCTCTCGCAATCCCGCTCCTCTCAGGACTTGTGCGGCTCCAGCTGCATTATATCCGATTGCGCGCATTCGCCACGATAGATCAAAGACCACCGCAGTTTCGCTGCGCTTGCCGTGCCGCCCTGTCGCGCTCGCCAAACACTGATCGCGTTAAACCTGTCTGCGGTGTTGTGGCTTGTAAAGATTAGTCTATCCAGGTTGGCACTACGATTAATTACCATTAGTCAATCTTCTCGTATCAGGACTTCAGAATTTCATTGTCATCTTTAACACTTGCATTAATTTTTTAATCTTTTTTTTATCTTTGGAAGCCAATTAAACCAACAAAACTTGTGTTAATACAGTTAATAAATAATATTTACCCACAAATTTGTGTTATTCTAAGAGTACTAGGAGACTACTTCCTTTACGGAAGTACAAATTGAGAAATGGGAAGTAAAATATAAAATGTCTCGGTGAATTGAATTTATAGTGCATTTATAGTTGGGAGGATTTTGAAAAGGCCTTGGCGGGAGTGATTGGGAGATGTGTTCTCCATATGCAAAACTCGTTCTCGCTGAACCGATGGTGCGTTAAACCCTAGAAGGGTCTGATGGGGCCTCGTGAGAAAGGAGCTAGGCAGCCGATCGTTAAGGGACCGCGGTGTTAGTCCGTTAAGGCGTAATCGCTTATCGGAGTCATGCGACCGTCCTACTAGTTTCCAAGTTTCGCTTAACTGCCATCAGCACGCCGAGTCTAAGGGAAATACTGCGTGGCAATGGCTGCGGGAAAGGGGACCCTACACCTTTGGAGTAGAGTCGGGTGGAGGGTTTGATCGTAGCTTTGCAAGCAACTAACACCTTCGGCGTCGCGTGATACCGGTAATTACTCAAAAATACCTGCTCGGCCCTCTGTTCTCGCTTTAGCGCCGCTAACAAAACGCTCTGCCAATTGCTCGTTACGTCCTATCGTGCGCATAACCGCCTCCTCGTTCCATTCAGCCATTCCCTTCCTTGCCCTGCCATTTGCGTGAACCAAGCATTAATAAAAAATTAACATGCAAACTTACATCTATTTTCATCCCAATGAAAGTTAACTTCTCTTTCTGCCCGATTTTAAGTTTTAAGGTTTCCAGACTAGAATCGTAGAAATCAAACTTGAGGATTTCTTGAGGAAGTTTGAAATAAATATTTGAATAAAATAGAGGAACTTGAGGTGTTTTAACTTTGATCATCATCTTATCCGCTGCTACCGATCCCACCTGTATCTATTATAGAGTCGTTGGCGGCTGGCCACCGAGAACTATCTATAGATACCGATCTGCCAAGTGCACTACACGTCGACCATCGAGCAGCAATGTGTATATGGCTTATAGCTGGCGAATATCGTGTAACAACCGATTCCAACTACGAAGTCGAACGATGCAAATTAATCGGGTTGTTATTAGCCCCGGTAACCTCTTGTAGTCATTGCCTTCGTATTCTACTGTACACTCCCATTTACTCAACGTCGTTATTACGCAGATTCCAAGCGTACACGAGCCTTTTTCCAGTCTCGTAGTTTCGCTCTACGCCAAGCACTCTAGTCTCGTTTCTATGTTCTACATCGAGTATCACAATCCCGTTGTACGTCCAACGAAAAATTCCCTCGAATCTTTCTCTACGATCGTACAAAATCCGCTTTGGCGATTCATTTGTGGTATATCGGGAAAGTAATAGACCTGGGAAAGTAGCTACAGCGGGAAAGTAATTCGCAATGGAACTAGGAAGGCAGAGCTCGATTTGCATGGAATAGAAGGTTTATAATTGCGGTGATTCTCGCGCGGGTTACGATGTAACCGTTGGCTTGGAAATCGTAGAGCACAGCAGCGCATGCAACTTTGTTACGCAACGGCCAATTTCGCGTACGATCGGAGAAATATCAATTTCAGGAGGAACGACAGGATATATCAGAGAGAGAGAGAGAGAGAGAGAGAGAGAGAAAAAGAAAGAGAGTGCGCTAACTTCCTAGAGGAAGATACGTATCTTTAAACTGACTATATACGAACGCGCGCGATTTTTTACAAGCGTATTAATCGACGCGGCTTGAACTGTCAGGCGAGAGAGCGCGCTTAATCGCCACTGTAACTTTATTAACCCGTGAAATCCCGTTGGCCCGCTTGCTCCATCTATTGCTTTCTCGATATGCTCTCAGTTGCACCTATGCATCCTCCGCACTTAACTCCCGTTTCCTGGGGGATTGATATGCCAATTAAGCGGCTGGTGGCTGCCTCCAGGCTAAGGCGCGGGAGCCACGCGCACTCGATCCTTCAATGTTACTCCCTGGCGCTCACCAAGAGAGCTTGACCGCTCGATCGACCCAATGTCGGAAATGGATCGCGATAACATTGCCGGCTGTCTCTAGTTTTGTAGCTAGCCACTGCCTCGTAAATCTTCCAGCCGCCATTCTCCAACTATCATTATCCAGCTCCCTACACCTGCTACGTAACGTCCCCTGTCTGTTGCTCTCCCAGTTCCTGGCTGACACTCGCCTTCCGAATTTTATTCACTTCAAAATGTTCTAGTTTTGAAGTTTTAAAAGAATTTTTATAAAAACTTTATGTTGAAATTGTTATAAAATTTGAAATCATTACAAGGCGGGCAACTTAGAAGTTGTCCGGCGTATCTGATCCCTTCAGGTAAAAAAAACCGGACACGTAGGATAGAGAACGGACCGAGAGCACCGAAAGGCACTCTTAGATTTAGAGGTTAGACTCTCACTGTAACCGTGGAAGAGTAAACATTGTACAGGGTGAGTCGCTTGCCTTTTAATCATCCCCTTCACGCTCGAGTTCCAATTATTTCCATTATTGGTACGATTTGATATTATAAATAAATGTCAATGTGTGGAAAAGACTAGGTAAATACTCCTTTATATTAAAATTACTCAATGCCGTATAATCATACCATTTTCAACGACGTATATTTATTATTGGTGATTCAAAGGCAAGTGAATCACCCTGTACGTTTGGCAATATATTCATTTACATCATACGCTTCGCCCTGACTCTTTCTTCGCCCACAAAGTGTGTTACCAAAATTTCTTACAAAATATTATGTTAACTGTAATAATAAAGTAATGTATCGAGTGGTTTGAGTGTCATCTTGAGTCTGAATCGCAGCGAGCATAGAGTGATACGTGAGTAGAGGTACGAGAGTGAGCATTCAGTCTTGTCGAGTCTACAAAGAGGAGTTCTACAGTCACGATTGGAGGGACGATGCGTCCTCTTGAAGAGGAATCGCGATACGCCAAGCGGTTGGCGTAGTCGGACATGGTGGGCAGGTCCGGTGGCAACCAGGAGGATGGAAAGGATGAAGAGAGGAGGGTTGAGGGGATCTTTGTAATTCGCGAGGAGCGAGAAGCAGAGGCAGAGAAAAATGTCCAAGATGAAATCGGCGAGGCTCAAAATGCATGACAAATAACGCGGCGTGTCCACCGCGGAATGAAACAAAACCCCGGCGAGCGACGGCCACGGCACTTTGTTCCCATTGTGGGCCGGTGTCACTTCATGGTATACGCACGGGGTTGCTCGGCCGGGGCCTCCTCGGTGCTGGGCCGCGCGGTGTCGGGTCGCCATCAGATGAGTCTTGATAAAGGAACGACAAATTGGTACCACCCGAACGACTGCTGCTCGTCACGAAAGATCCGACCGCGATAACGTGTTCGTGTCAATAAACACGCTACGGGACCTCCGTCCCCGACGATTTTACGCCTGAGCGTGCCTTTGATTTTCTTTCCATCTAATCCTGACACTAGAAAGTCGTGTAGACTCGCAATTATTTTTTCCCTCTATCATATAAAACACATTGCGTTCCACCTGCTTTAAGAAAATGCAGATTTTTCTAGGACTTTTGGCAATTTTTTGCACAAGACGATATAGACTTTGGAGACGATTAGTGGGTAGAGTTGACAGAATTCCAGAAGGATGTCGAAGATTAAAAGGTAAGGAGCGCCGCGAGAGATAAGATCGAAAATGTCGACAGAGGGCGGATTGTTTCCTAGAAAGAAGTCACTGTATGCGGTGTGGCAGCGGCGGCGGCGGCGGCGGCGGCGGCGACGGAGGATCACGCTCGGCCGATTACGAATCTCGATCGAATGAACAGGGAGCCGTACTGCGAGGAGTCTCAGTTGTTTGACAGGGGACCCTGACGGAAAGGGTTTTCTCGAGACGGTAGGTGGATATCTTCCGGCTGAGCTCCTTCGACCTGTTTCATCCACTAACGAACGATCGAACTTCCAAAGAATTCTTGGTATTCCTTCCAATCGAAAGTACATGGATCGACAAAGAAAGCGAACCGCCACGACTTGTCGAGAGTCTTGGTAAATACAGGCCCGAGTTGAAAAGGGGCCAAAGAGTCCTAAGAAAAAAGAAAAAAAATACCAAAGTACCGTGACATCGCGAGTCAGTGAAGAAGAGTGTCCCAGGACGCGAGAACGGGCATGACGCTTATTGAATCAAGATAATCCGTCGGACATCGACCACTCTCAAGAGGGAATAATAGCGATTGAGATTGTAGGAATACACGCGCGTACATGTCGTGACAAAGGGAGGACGCGAGCGTGTACCTACGGAGCTCGTCCAATCACCAGGTACAAGCCGATTGCCGATCGTTCCTGTCGATCGCCAATGGCGTAATCTTCTCTCTCACATCTCCGCAGATTAAATTTCCCTCCCGCACTCACCTTCGACATCAACATTGTTGCCGCATTGTTATCTCGAATCTACCGTTTGCCAGTATGGAACAAACAATTCCCACAAGCTTTATAGCAATGCAACTAATTCCAACGGTAGCTGTTTCGAGTTATGTCTGACTTAGGTTGGAAACATACTACTTGCTAGGTATTTTCCAAGTAAAGTCATGCTTAATTTGAAATCCTGAGGGAGTAGTCGGGAATTGTGGGTGAAAGCGATGAGAGTCCACTAGTAGAAAGGGACACGCGAGGGAAGTCTTGTAGGGATAAGAAGCGCGCAAACGCGTCGAGGGCTCGCATCGGCCCGCTGACTAATGAAGCGTGTTCTCAGGTGCTTTATGCGGTCAGCCGGCCCGGTCTCATTTCAGTAAATTACAAGCATTAAAGGCAGTTGCTTTCCCGGTCGCGATAGTCCCCCTTCTTCTCTCCTTTTCCAACTACTCGCTTGTCTTCCCCTCATCCCAGCAATTTTCGTTAAATTAAACGCGCCGAATCAATTACACGCGCACTCTCTCGCTTAATCGGCCAGCCAACATGTCGCCTATCTGCCTAATGGGAAATTGGCGAGCTGTCACCGGCGACCGGACATTCCCGTTTGTCTCGCATGCCGATCTCTGTTAGTTCCAGGTACAGTATAATTGCATGCCAAAGTGAAAATCTAATTTGTCAGGACAAAGTCTTGAAGATTAATAATAAGTAATAAACGTCCTTCCCATCTAGCTTCCCGCGGTGTCACTTAATGAGTAGTCGCACTGAGCACTCCATTTTGACGAAGGCCAAGTAGAATAAACGGCAGAGAGAAATCTTAAATGTTAAAAGTCAAATAAAAATATAAAAAAAAAAGGAACAAAATCTAGAAAGGCCGATGTAAGGGGCAAGTTGTTGCAACGGTTCGGAATTTGCAATGTTCTCAGGACGCGGCTACGGTATCGCCGGTGGACACCTTCATTCGCCAATTTACAAGTATGTCACGCGAGAGAGACAGGAGAGTTTATGGCGCGTCAGGTTATCAGGAGAGAAGTATGTGATGGGAGTGTGTCCCGGGGAGGAGTGACAAGCGTGACTGACACGGGTCAAGGAGCGCTACGCCTTTTAAGGATCACACCACGTACGTACTCTCCTTCCAAGACGCCTCTGCCCTGCGGAAATCGTTTTACTCTCACCCACACCATTGCACGGGGCTTCAAAGATTTCGCAATGCTATCGGTGTGCTTGGAACTGGCCAACTTTATCTTGTGAAGTGCGCCAATGCGCGCTCTGTATTCTTATGAAGCCATCCGAGCAAAGGGGCATCTGCCACTCTGTCGGATTCTGACGTGACATTTAATAAAACCTTCGACCAACGAAAGATGGAGACGATACGCTGACAGAGTCAAGGGCAGTCGCTTGAATTGCAGGGTACAACCTTTGACCTCTCGATAAATAGACAATCGAAAAGCCGTATCCACACTTCTTCCACCTCTCCTCGTCGATTTACCGCAACCTACTATGCGCGATTCCCTTCAGCTATGACAGAACTATCTCTTGAGAGAGATTGCTCGAGCACGAGGAGCGACGTTTATCCTTTGCATTTCCGAGATTGCCCCTGCAGCTAACTTTGCTCGCTGGTCACTCAATCCGACCTAGATTTATGTGAAGCTGTTTCTTAGCGACGACTTTTTTCCTAAGGTTCGTCAACGATCTTGATTTGATTCGAAGGTTGAGTACGCCGGGGTACTCTCGGTAATGCACGAGTCATCCCTCGTTCCTGTGCTGGTCCACTGCTTCCTTGATAAATCGCTCTGCGTATATGCTGGTGACTTGGCCTCTGTGCTTCCGCGATAGGAATACCTCTTTCGAAGTTTGTCTGCTGGCCTCATCGCGTGTATGCTATGCCAATCCTCGACCGATTGTTCGCTATGTCAGTGATGGGCTTGTCAGAGAGGGTAAAGCTCTTTCGAATCACTTTTGCGAACACTCGCAGTTCCTACTTTGTATTTACTCGTTCTTCTATTCATCCACCAACCAGTATATCATACGGGATCTGAGATACACAGTTTCATCTTCGGACTTGTCAATTCTTGTTTACTACTGGATTGAAGAACATTTACTTTGTTTACGAAATCGATGTAAGGAAATTGAGAATAATGGAGCTATGAATAATAAATCACTCGACATTGAATTAAGTTTTATTTAATTTTGAAGCTTCACTTTAATAGTAAAATAATCAATGACTAGTGAGAGAAAAAATCAGTGTCGGCTTCTAGTGAAGTCAAATTAGACTGCAAATGATAACAGCTACTGAGAATCATTGCGGTCGAGTGGAATTTCCACGTACTTTTCCACCATTTCACTGTGGAGAAGGTGATTCTCTTCACGCATTTTCCTCCAGTTGACTAGCAGTGGTTGGACGTGTACATCATATACATGAAAGTATATGAAGATGTGTGTGGCGAGACCGAAAGGTAGAGCGCTCGCAAATTACGGCGGAGCCAAAGAGAAGTGTAACTTTCTCGCGGGAATGCATTTTATCTCGAACGAATGCACCTGGACGACGACGAAGACGACGGCGACGACGATCGCCGCCTTTCACGCACGTCTCTCCTTCGGCCTCCAGCTGGGACGGACATTTTCCACTTTGAGCCTGGTGTGGAGCCTTCCACGGCGATCACTGTGGTTACACCAGGTACCTGTCTGCCATTCCGTATGCCATTTCGTTGGACGCCAACTGCCAGGCTTCTTACACTTGCAATTTCGAAGGAAGAAATCTTCCCCTTTTGAACTCCTGCCGAACCATTTTGCACCATCACAAATTTTTATATTTCTTCTTCCAAGTAATTCCTTGTGTTTTTTTGTAGTAAAGCATAGTAAACAGAGACACTTATTGGTAATGTAAAACTCTAAGTAATTGCTTTTAATTAATAGAGCAAAACTAGATCATTTGCATGATATAGAAATCATCGGGACTTTTGTTTGTGGCTGTTTGATATTCATTTCTAACGTCGCCTGATGCTGAGTCAACTTCGGTATTGAGTAACCGTCCCGAGAACCAACGTCATTCTCTATTACTTGATTAAGAACTGGATTATTGCTAACCAGTGGTTGGCGAAAACATATCACTATGAAATTAAATCCTGAATACGTTAGACTTAACTGCATTACAAAGTTTTTACTATTGGCTAGTGAATCAATCGGGCAATTAAATTATTGCCGATCGTATTACTCATTGAAGCACAATTTCTATAAGAATTCAGATTGCTCGTCATAAGAGTGGTTGTTTACCACAAAAGGAAGGCAACCGATTAAAGGTAAGAAAAGAGAGCGATGGAAGAAATTGCGAAGTAGCTCTCGCATAGAAGCTGGTCGATTTGTTAAACGTATACACCTGCCCTGGCACCGTTCCGGGACAATAAGCTCTATCTCGATCTCCCGAAAGGACCCTTTACCGTCGTGCCAGCCTCTCTCAGGGGCGATATATCTCGCTCGGAATAATCCTGTGTAGCATTTCACTGGGAGCGCAGACCTCTTCGGCCATTGTCCATGCCTGGCTAAGTAGATATCGGAATACTCTCAACAAAACTCGTATCATTGCATACAATTTGCGAAATTATCATCAATAAATTATATTACAAAAATTCCAATTGATATTTGTTACATTTAATGCTAAAATAGATTTGAATGAATTGGAATTATCAGAGTCTCGACAAAGGTCAAAGTTCTTCTAGATTTTTTCCATGGTGGTCCCTGCGACCAATCTATTTGGGGTCGTGACTGGCTATGAATGCTAGCGCGGTCCCATCGCGATGAACTAAGAGCGTCAGGAATCGTTGTGATTAGTGCTCCGGCTAGTTGTCGTCTCTGCGGGACGTCTTCGTCCTGTGTTTCTTCGTTCTCGTGTCTTGGATAACCGCTTCTCTCCTTCGACTTGCGTTCTCTTCTTCTGTCCTTTCTCTGCCACCTTTATCCGTTCGCGAATCGTGGATAGCCTAACAGGATCTCACGGAGACACGGTGTCTCCACAGCCACTATTCAACCATCCGACTCATCCTTCTCTATATATGCCACATCTGACTTTGATCGAAGGCAACTACGAATTTCGAGCACATCTCCTTTCGTGCACGACGCGTCCCTTTCTGATGATTCGCGGTACTTTGTACTCTCAGCTAGCATCCAGTAGAATCTGGCAGATACAGCATTGTCTATGGGTTCCTTTGATACTTCGGACAAGTCACGAAAAGCCAGATTGAAATTTACTAAGTGGAGTAGGGAATTATTTATATTTCCAACTTGTACAGTTTATAAACTTAAAAAGTCTACTAAAATGTCTTCTTATTTCAACAATGCATCATATAATATACTTTAATAAATCACAGCCAGTAATGATTTCATACATCGAACAAAAATCTATTGATACTCATTTCAAGCTTGTTAATTCAATTGGCAGATGAATGTAACTGATGTAAAATTGGACCTCGAGACGACCGTGGAGTACGAGTGCTACCTGCGGCGGTCAAGTTCATCGACCCTCGCGTGATGCAGCGGCGGCCGCGCGGATATCCACTGGAGCAAACGAAAGTAAAAGCAAGGTGCAATGCACCCGGTCGAGCTCTCCCCTCGGCGGAGGCTAGGAGAGCGCGGATCCTGGTGGTCGAAACTTTTCGTATGGGAGTAACCGCGATCGAGACGGAAGCCCCGTCCTTCTGGCTTTCGTCCTTCGAGCGTGCTCAGCCGGTTCTCTCATTGGTAACGGTCAACCGTTAGCGGACCTTGAGCAGAAATCTTGAGGGGAAGAAACTCTCTCTCTCTCTCGCACGCGCGCGTAATTTACTCGAGCAACGCCGCCGGCATCGTTCTCGTTAGGCGGCCGCCGATCGGGAATTAAGGGAAGGGAAAGGTCCGCAGGACGAGGTCGAGAAAAGGAGAGCGTGAAAGTAAGAGCCGAGAAACGGATGGAGAGTCGAAGAGATGGATCAATGAATCACGATCGGTCTAGCGAACCCGCCAAGATAAGAGCTCGCACGTTCTCTCCCTCTCTCTTAGCACTTTAAACATTAGAATGTGTCTTTTCCTCGAGGACGCTTGTGAAAATGGTGTCACAGCGATATCCGACTAGTAAGACTAAGAATTAGCTTTAGCCAGTTCAACTTGTTAAAAAGATTATTTCAGTTAAGAATGGACAATATTCAATCTTTACATATCTCTTTCGCTCTGTAAAAACCTGTCAGAGCAAGGAAACAGGCACAGTAAAAGTAAGCAATCTAATTATCCTAAAAGAGGAACAATTGGAGTAAGCGGCATCCTCAAACCAATGTCGCGCTATGTGATATACCCAGTTGCCAGTTTATCCTTTCACATCTGTCAAGAAGATGGTGGATCGGTTGTCCAGGGTTGGTTCGCCCGGTTAAGTTTGTCGCGCCAACTGCTTCGCGACTAGCCGTTCACCTTCGAGTATTTAATGTCACCTGGACGCCGCTAATTGGACGGTATAAATTCAGAGCGGTGGCTGAGGGTTCAGTGGAGCGAAAGGATTCGGATGGCGGAGCAAGAGGAGATGATAGGACGCCGTGGATGGACAGGAGGTCGGCAGGGTAGCAGGAGGATAAGGAGAAGAGAGGAGAGATAAGCGCCGGACTTTTCTGTCGGCGGATGCAACAGGAGCGACCGCGCGCGCGCGTCCCTTGTAGTCTCTTCCATATCCCGGGCAACATCCACATGGACGTACGAGTCAACGATCGTTAAATTTAATGGGCCCCCTCGTTAATTCCATATAGCGCTTGCTTTCGCGTACGCAATAACAAATTACGCAAACGACGTGTGCTCTCTTCTACATCGAGAGCTGACGCTCGCGCATTTTCATAATGTTCTCTTTCACCCTTCCCTCCTTACCCTGCCGACGGATTCACCAATGTACCGACGGCCGTATCAAGTATTAAGTACGCACTCGCTTGATCCCCTATTCGAGGACTTGAGCTTCAACGATATTCGGTGATGCCTGTATTAATTTTAATGCGTCGTTATGATGCCGAGCTGCAATGTGTTAGCGCGATGATATTGCGTGTCGGCCATTGCATCCCCGAATTATAGCGTGCGCCGTTCTCGTTAAAGGTATCAGTGTAAATACGGCCGCTTCGACACCAATCTGCCCTCCGGGAGTGCGTCTCAGCGAACGCATAATTTAATTAACGAATTATAAGATCTATAAAGATATAACATCCGCTTTCTACCAGGAGAATGTAAATAAGACAGAGGGATAATTGTAGTAAATATGTTTTTCGGTTAATTTGTATGCTCTAATGGCTGCGCTTCTTGTTCGATTAATCTGATAAATAAGAAGATAAATAAGCGAAACGCGCATGTCGAGAAGCCATCCTTGCAACAAACCTTATTTCTCGCATTTGAAAATCATTTAGTCCAATTTCCAATTTACAGATGTCAGATCTAATTATTTGTATATTATTATATATTGAATTAATTGAATTTGTGTCTTTCAAATAATGACAAGGTGCACTTGTTCCGAGGTAGACAGGGAAAATACTGGCACGAGACTGTGATAAGGATAGATCGAGAAGCGAGGAGCAGAGAAATGGAAAATTACACGGCTGTTCGGTGAAACGCGGGAGGACTGGCGTGATGAGGTCTATGCTCCATCTGGCTCTCCTTCACTCTGGAGTGTCGAGCGTCTCGAGGCTGGGTTCATCCAGCGAGATGTGTTGCAGTGGAGCAAGGGCCATGCACGCTCTTTTCCCATCCTGTATATGCGCTCCCTCCTCGCACCGGACAACCCTCGTTACGGGCTGGACTAGCCGTAATCAATTTCACACATTGATTAATACGAAGTAAATGAATACCTGGGAATGGCCGTGGCGCGCGGGCGAGCACTACACTCCAGACAGATAGGGAAAGAGGGAGAGAGATAGATAAGGTACCCTCGTAGACACGGCAGCGAGAGATGATTTATCCCGAGTGGGTCTCGGGGGGTGCCTGCCACGCGTAATTATCATACGACAGCCGATTAAAATTGCGCCCGGCTAGCGCGAGATCGCATTCAACATCAATTTCAGCTAATTACATGCATTTTCACGTCGCTCTGCACCAGCGAGTAGAGCAAGCCAGGCATCTGCCCGGAAAAATCGCCCGCTACGTGCCTGCCGAGAGCGAATGACCCCGTGGCATCTTATCGGCTTGCTAGCAAACTGCTCTAGCTGGTCATCGAACCATCGAGTATATCATCCATAATGTACTTTAGTCATTTTTATCTTTTGTGTATTTTATTATAAAAATATTGTGGTTAGAATTTTGTTGGTATTAATAATAAGAGGCAATGAGCAGATAATAAAGTGTTATAGTAATCTGGTATAAGACTTACCCTGTCGATGCACTGCTCGAATGGGAATCCTTGTCGGAATGTCTGACCGCCGTCGTTCCGATTCTACTGATGCCACGGTAGCGATTTCGGTATCCTCGTATCCAAGGTACGCTGCACGACACTTTTAATGTGAAACTTGACCTTCGACGTTTTCCATGAAGTGTAGCACGACTTGTTACACGCGTCCTTGGCATTAACGGATTATTCTCGTCGACGAGTTTACAAAGACTAGAAGATCTGTTTGTTAAGTGATTCGGTGATTCGGCATCGAAGAGTTTGGCAGATTCCGTCACAGTTTCGTTAGGATTTTTAATTGCATCTGATCTTGTTTGTTCCGCAGATTCCATTGATTTTGGATGTTCTTTATATTCTTCAAAATCTGGGGCATAGAATCTTTGCGCGATCATTGCCTTTCCTTCACTAAATTTCATTATATCATTTTGGCACATCTGATTATAATTTCGAGTATTTTTTGAAATCTTCTCATTGAGAATAGAGTAGTTAATATCCTGAAGTGAATCGTTAATTTTCTCGATTATATTTCTTTCTCGGCCATTGTCACCAAGCATCACACATGCCACTTCTCTATCAGATGGATCGATTGATGTGAGAGTCGTTGATCTGCAAGGACTTGTTCCGTACAGGCTCGTACTCTTGCCACTGATTGCTGTATCTTTTTTCGAAATGTTCGCACCCGATGATTCCGATGACGCACGCAATGCCACCAAGTGTAATTTTGACGCAGCATCCTCTAATTCAATGACTCGCTGCTCAAGTTGAGTTATGCGTCGGTCTCGTTCACGTAACAAGCATAACGCTCGTCGAGCTCGATGTTCCCCTTCCAGATGATTTCTGAAACACAACAATATGAATTACCTAACTATTCCTACCTCAGCCTGGAAGGCATTAACTCGTGGGGTACCAGGTGACAAAAATAAACAAGCTTGTGTACATTACTCGCCTCAAGCGTTTCGGTTCCCCAACTATCCTAACAGCACACATATATACGTTGCAAATGGGGTTAGCAAGTGTATTGTTAAAGGAATATTACGCCAGACACGCAGGGAGTGAGAAATCACGGCATCAAATTAACATTCTTCATTAACCAAAACACAAGCATACTACAGCATGGGTAATTACGAAATTTCATATAGTTGAAATGGTACTTCATTGAAGGATTTAACGACTTACTAGGTTATCATTGATTTGTCTATCGAGTTTGAGGATTACAATGAAAATCAATGTTTAGTGGTTGGAGAAAGTAATGTCCCAGTGAAGATGAGAGCGAAGAGAATCAATTAATATCCTGAGAAGCCATTATTAACGTCTGTGGAAAGTGGCGGCGATGGTATAGCAAGGAGAGCTCGAGTTCTCTCAGTGTTCTCTTTCTCTCTCTTTCTCTCTCTCTCTCTCTCTCTTTCTCCGGCAGCTCGACTTAAAGTGCTTAAGGAAACCGAAATAAATTACGGCGCGGAGAGAGGTGCATATTTAATTCGAGCAATTAATGCCGTCTTGTAAAACACGCCGCTGGGGTGGCTGTTGCCGTTGTAGTCCTCCCTCTTCCCTGGCAGTAATGAGCCCGATAAATCAACTGTGCTCTGCACTCGAAACTTCCTGGATAACTTTGCCTCACTCCTCCTCATCTCACTTCCTCCAACTTTTCCACCACTTTCCACGACTTTCCATTGGCCGATTCGTGTGTTCATTGGTACATTCCAATGGAAAACTCATCGCGCAATAATAACAGACGTTTCCTTGTACATTCCAATGATTATGAATGTTTCTACATGAAGATAAAGAAAGTTGATGAAGATTCAAGAAGATTTCCTTTATGATTGAAGAGTAAATTGCTCCCGGTGGATGAATTTACAAATGCTTCTCTTTTACGAGTAACTAATGAGTTCTATTTGTATAATGAGTTTAAGAAAAAACGACTCACGTTTACGGATCTCTGGAGACGATTTGGAAGGAGTAGCTTCGCTCCTTTTTTGTTTTTCTAAACGGCAGCTACAAATCATCTAATCACCCCGGGGTTGAAAGACGCTTTCGCGCAAATTCTACCGTAATCCTTCGAGCGGCTGCCGGCCGGATTTATGACGATTAATTAGGCATAAAAATCTGGTCGCTCGCGGGTACGCGCGGCGAGTGGAGGGTGTGGAAGAGTAAGAGTAAGAGAAAAAAAATTGGGGCAGATTGCCCCACTTAATCCCAGGGCTAACCGCGTCTTATACGACTGGGGATGACGCCTGACGTTCCGCTGGAAATTCATTAAAGCGATATCTCATTCGTTCCCGACGTCCCCACTGTGCCACACTCCCACTAAGTAACCAATGTATAATCCGCTAATCAAAAGGCCTTAATCCACTGAAATTATTCTTCTTTCACAATGCCTCCCCCACTCAAGAAAAATTCTACACCATCATATACAAAGTCTGTGTACTTAAACATTTCCTTTTTCTTTTGATCCGCCCATTGAAAGTAAATATTGAATTCACAAACCTACCCTTGAATCCCGACAATTGGTGAACCGTACTTCAGGGATTGCTCTGAGCAACCGTGTGGTATTGCCCGCGTATTCCCGACTGATCCAAGAGGTGCCTTCATAGTCGTGGACAAAAGGAAGCTGTTCCCGTAGTTGGCGTGCTTGGCAATAGGGCTTATTAAAATTACACTCGGTCCAGATGCCTAAAGGGTCTCTCGCTGGAGACCGCATGTCTGGTCTAAGGGACAGACCGCGACAGAGCCAAGACAAGTTCTGACCGGAGCACAACCCATGAAAGAGAGAGAGAGAGAGAGGGAAAGCTAGTGCTGGACTCCATTGCATGGGGTTGTACTTTGCTTTATACGGACATCCAAGAACTCGACCACCGGGGATTACTCTATGCGAACCTAACGTCAACCGCGCGACGAGAGGCGACCACGGCGCCAGTCCGGATTAATGTTATTGCTTTGCCCATTCTGCCATCCTCGCATACAATACCTTCCTAACAACTCAGCCATGACCGTATTCCAACCATGCGGCAAAAGCCCGTCTCGATCTCCAATCAAGTATAACAGCCAATCCCCTTTAATTGACAATTACCACTATTCATTTACGCTGATCTCGTTTCGACATTCGAAAAAAATCATATTATAGGATAATCTGCTAGTTAAGTGTTAGAAATGTAAAGACGACATTTTTTTTCTTCCCTTTAACGATGTTTATTTTTAGAATCGTTACTAGCTTTAAAGCAGACGAGAGGAATGTCAAAGAGTTCTTCGTCCTGTATTCATCAAGGCATTACCGGAGCTTGGCTCCTCTCGAGCATCAGAAAATAAACAGGTTACATTTGTCGGCAGGAGAGAAGCAACAAGGATACGACGGTGATGGGAAGAAGGGGGGGGGGGGGGATCGGGCGACAAGAGGCGTAATTACGCTAAACGATTTCCGAGGAGGCAGCTCGGGTGGTAGGTAGCTCTAACGATTGTAAATGTGGCGGGCAGGAAGCACAGTAGTAGCCGGTGCACCTCTCGAGAGGCCGTTCCACGTCCTTGCCTCGTGTGAATCGGAGGATTAGCCGATTCACCGCTTCTTGTATCGGTGACTCTCCGAGTCTTCTACAACCAGCGACAAGTAGTCGACGAACCAGACATTTTTCAACCCTAAATGATTCTCCTTTTCCCCATGAAATCGTGCCAATCCTCTTGGATCTAACTTCCTGAATGTTATTCTCGTATTCGACGCATTAATCTTCCAATGATCGAACGATTATACTACAAATCAATTGGAATTCCAATACTTAATTTTATTTGAAGATCTGCTCTCGATGTTCAAATCGTTCCAGTGATTCGTCGCGACTGACACTCGTAGTAAGAACTGTACAGCTACAATGTGCCGTGAAGAGCAACAGAATGCGATTATCCGTGGAATCATCGATTCCCCGGGAATTCCACGAGTGTTCACGCTTCGAACCAACCAGTTAGCAAAGTCATCGTACCGATTAAAACTTGAATTCAAGGATTTGTTTCGTCGTATTACTTAAAGTCACGTAGACATTCATGCATAGAAAGAGAGTAAGGCTCGAATACACCAGTCAAGTAAGTCCGGTTCGTGCAGCAATTTATTGCTTGCATAGCATGCTAGGTTCTGAAGGAGTTCAGAAGGGCGAGGATGAGTCTCGATAGACGCCGGAACGGGCTGTATCATCGATCGCGCGCGATCTCTCGAGAACGTGTCTCCCGTAGCGTCTCGCTGGTAATTACATAACGTCACCGAGATGGAGACTCAAGTAAAGAAGCACATATGAAGAGAAAGAGAGCTCAAGGAAGAAAGAGAGGTTAGGATCGACGCGTTCCTTTCAAAGGCTGCTGGGTGCTGCTCCTTAATGATCTCCCGCACGATACGGACTAATGACTAGCGCCTGGCCGCATCCACTTGGTTCATTCCGATACGGCATTCGAAGAAAAGGACGCGGTTCAGGAGTGGGCTGCGCGCCGACTGGACGATCCGTCAGAGTTCTCTCTGTGTGTGCCAGAAATCGAGCTGCAAGTCACGCCAAGATCCACGAGAAGGGTGAGACGAGCTTCCGAGATCGCAGGGACCGACCGACCGACCGACCGACCTTTCTCCTTCTCAACTCCACGCACCCTTTTCTCTCTTGCACCACCGAGCCTATCACTATCTCTTTCGCCTCGGCTATTCCTTGCCTCTACTATATCTCTTCCGACCAACCTTTTCACCCATCTTCTTTCTCTCTCTCTTTCTCTCTGCCTTGCTACGCTGGCGTTGTGTAAGCGGCAGTTCTTTTAAGCCGCCTTCGCTTCTCACTACCGAAGAAGCGACTTGGAATCCACCTTATTGACAGGTTCACGGCTCCCGGAGATCTTTCCCCTAACTCTCTGGCATGCGTGGAGTCCGAGT